>CAJQZN010019504.1:0-10060 GCA_907164685.1 Colias eurytheme | reverse complement strand
AAAAAAAAAAGGTAATGACATTGCCCGCGGATTCGCTCGCGTTTTTAGTGGAACTATTACTAGTATCTAATCTATGCTATTACGACGCGACCGGTTATAAAATTCATTCATACTTAGAAATTTGTTTTTGTTTGTGGAAGTAATCTTTGTAACTATACTAAACCAATGAAAATTGCACTAGCAGCAGATTTCGCAATAAAAGGTAGCCTATGTTCTTTCGCAGGGTCTAAAGATTCTGTGCCAAATTTCATCAAAATCGGTCCAGTAGTTTATGAGCAGGCAATCAAACAAACAAACAAAGTTTTCCTCTTTATAATATTAGTGTAGATGTAGAAATGTACGTTATATTCTTACTTCTCATGCCTTTTTGTTAACATTGCGAAATGGCAAATGCATTTACGTTTCATAATCATAAACCTTACTTTTTGACTCGAAACATGTCTCTATAAATTATTATAATAATTATAAAATAACGCAGACGCATTACTGTCAGCTCATTTGCTCTGAATTTCAGTCTCAAGTGAATGCGCCACGTATGCAGATTGCGAATTAACATATTATTTAACATAATAGCAAGAAACCATCCCACGCTGTTCTTGCATATTTATTATTTAACCTTTTATCATTATGGAAGTGTTTTTATTATAATAAAGACTAGCAAACGCCCGTGGACTCACTCGTGTGGTACCAGGGTAGCATAAGTGTCTTGTACATATTAGTCTAGCAATTTTATACGGATCTAATCAGCGGTTTTAGGATGAAAGAGTAACAAATATACATTCTATCCATCCATATAATGCTTCACTTTGACATAGAAGTAGCAAGTAAATAGGACAAAAAGTAATTTAAGGATATTTTTAAGAATAGAAAAAAAATCGACATTTATTAATAATTTCTCATGTATAAATGCTATTAACTAAATATAAAAAAGTAATTTATAAGTAATCTATGGTCTCAATCTAAATAATCATCATCATTGTCATGAGCTATTTTTACCTAGTAAAACTTCATTATTATTTCATTACTTGTATTTTTTTTTTTTTACATTAGGATAGGTAGACATTTGACCACAGTCCCACCTGATGGAAAGCGGTGACGCGGTCTATGGTGGTAAATCATGTCTACCTAGAAAATGCCTATTTATTCGCCTCTTGAAGGAACCCATATTGTACTTCTCTGGAAAGACAGACGCTGGCAGGGAGTTCCACTCTTTGGCGGTTCGCATTAAGAATGACGACGCAAAGCGAGAAATAAACTTGTATGACTTTACAGAAGGTCCATATCCACATATATATGTATATCCACACTAGCTTTCCGCCCGCGGCTTCGCCCGCGTTTTCAAAGAAAAACCCGTTCCCGTAGGATTTCCGGGATAAAACCTATCCTATGTCCTTTCTCGGGTATCAAAATATCTCTATACCAAATTTCATGCAAATTGGTTCAGTAGTTAAGGCGTGATTGAGTAACAGACAGACAGACAGAGTTACTTTCGCATTTATAATATGTATTATATCCACATATAAGGCATTTTATCTGACAAATCAATGTGTATGCTTATATGTACAAACTATAAAGTGTCCGTGTGTCAGCTTTTTGTCATTTTTAAGTATGTAAGTATTTGCAAAGTACATCGTTTCACATCCGTTAAAATTTCAATTCTTTAATGTTCTTAAAATGACATGAAAATAAACATGTATTACCACAAATGTCCAACGTATCTAACGCACCTTGTACCCCTTTCTAAGAATGAAGGAATCGAACCTGTGACCTTTCCGATAACAAGAAATAGATTGAATAAATATGTAAAATAGCAAATACGCTGACCTTATTGGGAATGCGTATTTCAATAGTTAGGGGAAGTTTTTATTTAATTTTATTATTGATTGAAGAATTCTATGAAATGTTTATTTGTTTCTATTTTTATTTATTTCTAGAAAACTGTTCACGTTGTATTTTAATTAGATTCGTTATTCGAACTATTAGTGGATCTAAAAATGAAATAAATACTTTATTTCCGCATTGTTGTTTTTGTATAGAAAGCTTGTTAGATAATTTAGGTTTTATTCTATCTGCTATCTTATGACGACGACACGGTTGGCGCAGTGGTAAAGTAACTGCCTACTGAGCCGACGGTCCCGGGTTCGATCCCCGGTCAGGGCAAATATTTGTGTGATGAACTCAATTATTTGTTCTTGGGTCTGGGTGTTGTTATCTATATATGTATTTATCAAATATTATATTTATCGTCGCCTAGTACCCACAACACAAGCCTTAATTGAGCTTACTGTGGGACTAGGTCGATTTGTGTAATAATGTCCTATAATATTTATTTATTTATTATTTTATTTATTTATGACTTATAAATTACCAGCTGTGCCCCGCGGTTTCACCCGCATTGCTCCGCTCTAGCCTAAAACCTTCCTCGATAAATGGGCTATCTAACACCGACAGAATTTTTCAAATCGCACCAGTAGTTCCTGACTTCCTGAGATTAGCGCGTTCAAACAAATAAACAAACTCTTCAGCTTTATAATATTAAGTATAGATATATATCCTACGGAACCCCGATCACAAAAATAACAAACACGACCTAATACAGAGAAATAGGCTGTATCGACGTTCCGGAAGTTGAGAGTTGTGACGTCATCGCAATATCCGGCGATTATCCAATCAGAGAGCAGCTATGCCCTGATGACATGAATTGGAAGGTAATGGATTACAGCCCCGTGTCCCGTGTCCCCTAGTGGGGTATGGGGCAGATGCACTACATCATGATTTTATCTATACTAATATTATAAAGCTGTTTTTGTTTGTTTGTTTGAACGCGCTAATCTCAGGAGTACCTACTGTTCCGATTTGAAAAATTCTTTCGGTGTTAGATAGCCCATTTATCGAGGAAGGCTATAAGCTTTATATCATCTCGCTAAGACCTACAGGAGCGAAGCAATGCGGGTAAAACCGCGGAGCACAGCTAGTAAAATATAAACCATTCAGCCATTACATTTCATTTGAAGTAAAAAGTAAAAAATAAATAGGTACAGTATAACATCTATATACATAACATTCAAAAATTCAAGTAAAAAAGTTATAAAAATATTCATCAACGGAAAAAACTTACATTGAAATTAAACAAAACTTGAATGACCTAATAAAAAGCTTTCCTCAAAAGCGTGTATCACAAACAAAAAGACAGTTAGTCTGTCGTTAATTAGTTCCCGCACGGGTCGATAATGGACACGCGCCGGTTTGTCCACTGTCACACGACACGACATTTTAAATACGCTTTTATTAGCTTCACCTGTGTGTTTGTATGTAACCTTTAGATTTTTCTTATTTTTTTTTCGTGAATATTATACATTTAGAAATTAAAGCTGACCGCTGGTCTCCCTGTGACCACGCTCGCTGCAAAGGCTGCAAAACGTCGGGATGATAATTTATTGACTAAACTAAAAAAAGTGCTTCTCGAAGAAGTCTAATTGAATAAATAAATGTTTGAGTTTGAGTTTGAAATCGCGGTTAAAATCCATTAGTCATTAGTCATTAGTCTTAAGTTCCTAATTGGTGACAATAGAATAAACTTAATAAAGTCATATGTTAGTCTGAATAAAGCGAGTTTTATAGTATTTTTTTATTTTATTTATTACTAGCTGCTTCGTGGTTTCATCCGCGTGGCTCCGCTCCTGTTGGTCTTAGGGCGATGATATATAGCCTATAGCCTTCCTCTATAAATGGGCTATCTAACACCGAAATAATTTTTCAAATCGGATCAGTAGTAACTATAGTACCTGAGATTAGCGCGTTCAAACAAACAAACAAACTCTTCAGCTTTGTAATATTAGTATAGATTGATTCGCACTTATATTATAAAGTTTTTTAGAATGGATGTTTCGTTGTTTGTTAAGTAAATTAGTGTTCGGAAATAGCTACGCATAATCCCGTATCGTGTGACAATGGAAACGCACAAACACTTGTGATTCACGCCGTTGCGCATTGTATGTACTCGTATTCGCGGTGGCTCATTAGTTAGGGTCGGGGGTTCGATAATTAGTAAGTGTGTGAAAAAATAGAATACCTAGGAAAAAAATCATTTTATTAGGTATATAGAAAACGATAATAAATTCAAACATAATAAATAAGCAGACGTATAAAATAGATTTAGATACAGATTTAAATTTTTGTTCGAAAATCTGTTAACAGTCTGAAAAAGTTGCATCATAATCGTTTCAGCCAATTCGTAGAATTACTAGTAAATACGGACAAACACAAAAATAACGTGCCTCGCTGAATAATGGTACTTTTCATTCACATCTGCTAATACACCTGACAATTGTTTAAAATAATCTACTTAATACTTTTTATTCCTTCAAATATTCATTCATTCAAACACATAATTCATTATAATACAATTAAAACAGTTCCAAATATGAGGAGCGTTCTGAATTATAATATCTACGTGACAGAAACGTAAAGTTATTATTGAAGTATTCAATTGAATACAACAAAGTCACTTTATCTGTCCCTATGTATGCTTAAATCTTTAAAACTACGCAAGGGATTTTGATGCGGTTTTTTTAATAGATAGAGTGAAGAGGAAGGTTTTAGCATGGTTTTAGTTTATTTGGTTTTAGACAAAGCGTGCGAAGCCGCGAGCGGTGAGCTAGTAAATTATATGAAAAAATCTTCCTCTTGAATCACTCTATCTATTAGAGAGGGCAGAGAAAGCGACTTTGTATTATACTATGTAGTGATTAGTATGTAATATGTATACTACAACTAATCCATACTAATATTATAAATGCGAAAGTAACTCTGTCTGTCTGTCTGTTACTCAATCACGCCTAAACTACTGAACCAATTTGCATGAAATTTGGTATGGAGATATTTTGATACCCGAGAAAGGACATAGGCTACCTTTTATTGCGAAATATGTACCACGGGCGAAGCCGGGGCGGACCTCTAGTATACTGTATAACATATCTATATCTACTCCATGACGTTACGGTTTAGTTTCACTTTCAATTCAACGACCGATTTGAAACTACTATTTTTACTATTATTGGTACTTTTTTTCTACCCGCATATTATTATACCAAACTACCCTAAACCTTACAACAAAACATCCCTCTATCAACCGATGTCACAATTTGCCCAACCGATTACGAGCATTGCGCAAACAGACAAATAAAAACTCACCGTAATGACGGGAAAGCAAGCGGAGTCGGGTGTTTGTTCAATATCATTAGACGCGCCTTTGTTGGTACAACGTATTGATCGATTTATGATGTATGGATGCAAAGGTATTGATATTCAAACATACAAATAAATTATTGTTCTTTATACTAGCTTTACGCCCGCGGCTTCGCCCGCTTTGTCTTAAACCTAATAAATTATATACCTACTAAAAGCTTCATCTTGAATCACTCTATCTAAAAAACCGCATCGAAGTCCGTTGCGTAGTTTTAAAGAGATAGATAAGCTGTGCCGTGCGGTTTCACCCGCGCGTGTAAAAAATCAAGTATTTTTATAGCTCACGTTTTATTCTGATGTATAACCTATATTCCTGTAAAGTTTCATCCAAATCCATTCAGCAGTTTTTCGTAAAATAGTAACAAACGCACATACATCCTCACAAACGTTCTCATTTATAATATTAGTAGTTAAACATGAATACAATCATCTCGATTAGTAAGATTTGAGAAACCAATGTGGTTAAAAATCGGCCCATTTATTACGGATCTACGAAGCTACAGACATACACACTTACTAAATTTATAACATTCTTTGCTCAGGGGTTAAGAACCTGACCATTATATCGTATAATATCCAGTAATTAGCAAAGTCAATGTCTACAAAACTAACTTGCAAGTTACCTTAGGGATAACTTGCAAATATATAAGTGATTTTAGCTTAATCTAGTGTTTGTTTTGAGAGCTAACTTAGCTTACTTAATATATATCTAATAAGCTACTTAGTGCTAAATCTTCTTATATATAAAATTCTCGTGTCACAATGTTAGTCTGCATACTCCTCCGAAACGGGTGGACCGATTCTCATGAAATTTTCTGTGCATATCGGGTAAGTCTGAGAATCGGCCAACATCTATTTTTCATATGTACCACGGGCGAAGCCGGGGCGGACCGCTAGTATAAGATGTAATATTCGACAATGGAGTTTCTTGTCGGTTCATCTCCATAGATAGATACTGCTTTCCGAATCGGTGGTAAATGTTAAAACTGTTATGACGATTCAAAAGTGCTTCTAGAAGAAATCTAATTGAATAAATGTTTGAGTTATAGTTAAGTTACAGACAGCGAGGTTGCTGTCTCATTTTCAACCGACATTAAAAAAGAAGGTTCTTATTTCGACTGTTCTTTTTAACACGCTTATATTAGCTTCACCTGTATGTTTGTATGCAACCGACTCCTTTAGATTTTGACCCACTTTAAACGGACAGATTTAATTCAAACTTTGTACACTTATTAAGAATCGATGACAATAGAGCATTTCATGAGTTTGCGTATTTTTAGCTATATTAATTACTAGCTTTCCGCCCGCGGCTTCGCCCACGTTTTCAAAGAAAAACCCGTTCCCGTAGGATTTCCGGGATAAAACCTATCCTATGTCCTTTCTCGGGTATCAAAATATCTCTATACCAAATTTCATGCAAATTGGTTCAGTAGTTAAGGCGTGATTGAGTAACAGACAGACAGACAGAGTTACTTTCGCATTTATAATATTAGTATGGATTACTAGCTGCTCCGCCCGGTTTCACCCCCGTGGCTCCTCTCCTGTTGGTCGTAGTGTGATGATATATAGCCTATAGCCTTCCTCGATAAATGAGCTATCCAACACCGAAAGAATTTTTCAAATCGGACCAGTAGTTCCCGAGATTAGCGCGTTCAAACAAACAAACAAACAAACTCTTCAGCTTTATAATATTAGTATAGATTTTGAATTGCAGTGAACTTAGAGGCTTCGAAGTTCGAACTATCGACTGGGTGAACCGATTTTGATGATACATTTTTTATTTGAAAGCTAGTGCTATTCGTTTGGTCTAAGTTAAGTTTTATCCAGTTCTGACAATTTTTAGTTTAGATTTTTTTGTAAAAAAATTACTCGAATTTTTTTTTTGAATTTTTTCTTTTTTTATATTCTAAACTGAACTCAAACTCAAGCACTGTACTCAAGGGGTAAAATTAATTATTCCCTTTTATATAATTTGATCAAAGCTTCCTTCAGCTTTGTAGTCGACGTGTGATGTGTACTTATAATATATTCTTGTAAGGATTTAACATGTTACTATAATATATGAATCCCGGAATCGTCTGGATTTTTGTTTGAGGAGTGCGCTGCGTATTTAAATATCAATTTTTTTTATCTTGTGGTTAATTTTACGCGAATTATACATTTAGAAATAAGATTTTAACGTATTTTAAACGAGATTTATTCATTGTTTTATATTATTCGCAAATAGTGCGAAACCTCGGGAAAATAATATCTATACATATAATAAATCTGTAGAAGAGTCAATTCTGTACATTGAAAATATTGAAAAAATAAATAGTAGGGGGTGTTACTGGATCGATACCAAACCCAAATATGTGATAAAAAAAATTTTTGTCTGTCTGTCTGTCTGTCTGTCTGTCTGTCTGTATGTCTGTATGTGAAGGCATCACGTGAAAACTAACGGTTCGATTTCGATGAAACTTGGTATAATTATACCTTATTATCCTGGGCATAAAATAGGATACTTTTTATCCCGGAAAAATACGTAGAAAAAAAATAAATCTTAATTTTTCCGCGCGGACGGAGTCGCGGGCGGAAGCTAGTAATGAATAAATCGCATTTAAAATCCGTTAAAATCATTAATATCTAAATCGATTTTTGTGGTTATGATCTAAAACTCAGATACCGAATTGCTATAGTAGGTACAATCTATATAAAGTTCAATATAAATTAGTTTTTGTTGTAATTTCACGCAAACTTATTATTGTTATTACCTACCTATAATAATAGCAAGCATTTATGTACAAATAATAGATATTAAAATGCTATAATTTGCATTTTTTTAAGCTATTGCATAGCTTCTATCTCGGGCCTTGAGCGCGGGGACCGAATCCAGAAATTCCGTAACGAAAAACCTCACGCTCCCCATGTGTGGCTTGAAGGCATAGCATGCAAATGCAATGACTGCTTTGCATATGCATGCTTTACCGCGGCAGTCCCCGAATGACACACGTCTTTTTTTTATAAAAAATATCGATCAAGATCGTGTTTCAAACCTGCATCTTTATTCAAAAACATGTTTATCTCATAATTTATCGAACCCACTACCTCCACTTTCCACTGAACAACCGCACCTCACTTGTTACAGTAGTCACGTATCAACAACAGGTGATATCGATAGAAAGTTACACGAAAAACCTTTCAGCGTGTTTTTCCTTGAGACACAAAATGCGTATGAAAATACGTAATTTTTGTGATATTTTTAAGATATTGTAATCATCTGTCTGTCGATATGTATTCTTAGATGTTTAAACTGCGCAACAGATTTTGATGCGGTTTCGTTAAAAAGATAGGGTAGTTCGTAAGGAAAAATTTCTAACTTACTACCAGTAAAGAGCCGTATAGTTCCTGTTCCCGTGAGATTTTCAGGATAAAAGATATCCGATGTCCTTTCTCAGGTCAACTATCTTTTTATCAAATTTCATCCAAATCGATGCGTAAGTTTAGCCGTGACAGACATACAGACAGACAGAAAAATCACGATTGAATGAACATAAACATGATTCAAGTATATTGAACTCTTATTGAACTTATTAAAATATAACTTTAAAAGTATAGCTAAGTTGCGATATTCGACGCATATCGATGTATTGTAAGAGCAAAGTATTTCTTCACACTTATATGTTGTGTTGTGTTTAAGTTAAATCTTAACTTGAATGGAAATTGAGGTTCATAAATCTTTTTTTGTTATTTTGATTGTGGCAATTTCATTGTATGTTTTTTTTATGATTCAAGTTTTGACTATAAATAGGCTTGTTTGATAAAAAATGTATTTTTTTCATAATTTCGCCCAAAGCGATTCGCGTCATCATTTCTCTCTCGAACATCTAAGGATTGGAACTCTCTATAACTCATACAGTTTTTCTATCTTCTTACAATCTATCCAAATTCAAAGCAAATGTGAATAAGCACTAACATGCTCCAACTTAGGACGCGTTGTCACTTACCATCAGGTGAAACAGCGGCCAAATGTTTACCTATTCATGAATAAAAAATAAAAATAAAAAATTTCGATATGAATACAAAATGAATCTCAAAACATTTTAATGTAGAAAGTAATAAATAAATTAACAGGCAATAAATGATTTTATTCCATTACAAAAAAATTCTTCACATTTTCAACACCATTTAAACAATGAAAGAATTAAGAGAAATACAAAAAAACCCTTTTCCATTAACAAATTCGACCATTCCATCAGGTCGTGTTACGATAAATATGTGCCCGCCGGGAATCGAACCCCCGATGTAGTAATTAACTGGATCACGCTTGGTTGTGAACCGACTTGGAAAAAGAGGCAATATTCCCTTCTTCAATCTATACTAATATTGTAAAGCTGAAGAGTTTGTTCGTTTGTTTGAACGCGCTAATCTCCGGAACTACTGTTCCGATTTGAAAATTTCTTTCGGTGTTAGATAGCCCATTTATCGAGGAAGGCTATAGGCTATATGTGTATATCATTACGTTAAGACCAACTGGAACGGAGCTACGCGGGTAAAACCGTGAAGCGCAGCTAGTCAATAATATTATTACATATATAAGCTGAAAAGAGTTTGTGAAGTAAAACTTGTTTAGGCGCGTTGGGAGTAAAATTTCAAGGTCCCGTCATGACATCCATCACGTCATGGAGTAAGGCGACGATTTTCTTTTTTTAAAACTTTATTGCCTTTATGATGAATGTAGTTGTAACATCTAAGCTAAATAATATGAAAAGGAACCCTAGTCCCAAGTCCGTCCCCGGAGAGGGCCCGGCCAAATGGACGGCCCATGTTCTGC
>CAJQZN010019501.1:0-15357 GCA_907164685.1 Colias eurytheme | reverse complement strand
AAATCAGATGTTTTGCGCGAAGTGACAGTAGTACCCACCTCAACGCTACGCTTATGAGGCGTGCAATAATAAAAGATTTGTTGTGCTATTTATTTTCTCTGCAGTAATATTGAGGTTTATTACTAAAACATTCTCAAATATAGCCAACTTTACCTGTATTTCAATACATTAGTGTTACAAAGCAAACATTAAAATATCAAATGTAAACCGCATTGTAGTGTGCATGTGCATAATGTGAGCCACTTTTTGGAACACTTCCAAGCGTTTTGCAAAGTACCTATGTTTAGATTTTTGACCAATCCTCTATTTGGTTTGCTGTTTATCTGTCATCAATGGCTGCCAGAATTGAAAATTTAAAGTTCTGCTTAGTTAAGTACATAGTTAGTATAGTATTTAGACTAATTATAGTATTTTGACGTATTTTTTAAATATTTTTAATGCATGTAGGTGATTTTCTTCATATGCTAATGCTTGCTCTAAACATAATTCCAACTTGAAGATGAACTTACTAAGTGTTAGACAATGAAGTAAATTGAAATTGAAATAAAAATACATTTATTTTATTGTACAATACGGGAGCGCTTGACCACAATCCCGCCTGATGGTAAGCTGAGATGGTCTAAGATGGAGCGCGCTTCCCTAGAATAATCACTCTCCCCTTTAAGATCTCCATATTGTACTCATTGGGGTACACAGATTTAGGGAGAATTCATACATCATAACCCAATATTGAAAATATTCCAATTTAAAATACAAAAAGTGGGAACACAGGCATTATAAAATCTAATATCTTTATCCGCAGTAATCCACCTAGTTCTATTTCTCATGTCATTAATGCGATGAGCTTTTGATATCGGTTGAAATGTCTGGGGCTTTCCGCTGTTCATGTTATCAAAAAATCATGTAGTCATGTGGTATTGCGTTAATGTTGTTGATGAGTCGCATGGATTTATTCCAATCGCTATAAGTGCCTAATATTTTAAATGAATTTTAAGTGTGTTGAGTTAAAACTGCAGCTTAAAATTAATTTTTAAAGTTTGCTATTGATTTATGTAACTAATAATAAAATAAATAATGAAATAAGGAGTGCTTATATAATAATATAGATATAATATTAGAATTATAATTAATGTTATATTTTCACATATGTATCTCAATCATTAATTGATTTTTTTCTTCGAGTTTAATAGATTATAAAGAACATCTTATATATAAAAATGAATCGCAAAATGTGTTGGTAAGCGCATAACTCGAGAACGGCTGAACCGATTTCGATAATTCTTTTTTTATTATATTCCTTGAAGTACGAGGATGGTTTTTATGTAGAGAAAACGTAAATATGTACCACGGGCGAAGCCGGGGCGGACCGCTAGTAGGTTATAAAGATCTTTAAGTAATAGAAGTGATTTTGATAGAAATATATTTTTGAAGTGAAACTTTTTTATCGGGGTTGGAAAAAAATTTAGTGTAACATTTTTCCGTTACGCGCCATCTTTTTCTTATCCCTAACACGCCTGATACGACGTATTTCTGAAAAGTTGCATATAGTAAATTATTTTTTGAAAAATAAGGTCATAAAGAAGTTTCACTTCTTACGTGTGTACACGCAAACATTTTTTTATTACTAGCTTATGGAATTAGCTGTGCTCAAATAAAGTTAAATTTAATGTTTATTTGTTTCAATCAATAAATACTAGTAATCCCTGATTATGTTTGCAAACGATACTAATTTAATCGAATCACGTCGGGTTTGTCCATAATTGGATTATTGGATTGTACTAAACCAATATGGGCTGTCTCTACTAAACTATATTGTATTTACTTAAAATGAATATTATAGTACCATGATTGTACACGTGACTTTGTCTGCTATCATAACTGCATATAAATCAAAGTCCTCGGATGTGTCTGTGTGTTCGCTAATACTATATCGAATAAAGGTATTACAAAATTATTTTTTATTTTTCTTTATCAAATTGAACGTAATTTATATCTGTTAATTATGTAGAGATCATAATTATAATATTATGTCCCCGGGCTAAGCCAAGAAGGAAGTTTCGTTTACGAAACATTGTTTAGTAAAGAAATAATAATGTAAAATAATTTTAACAAATATTCAATGAATATTATATTCATATCCATTGAGATAATATTAATAATGGAGCAGACACCACGAACAAAATCTGTGCGCCAAGATGGCGGCGCGGGGCGCGCGAATGACGGCTAGACAGTCATAGATTATGCGATGTCACTGACTCACCGCTATAGAGGCGACACTTTGTTTCTTTCTGTTTATTTTATTGGGTGCCACTCCTTACATGCACGTTGACTTGAAATTTTCTTTGTACTTACTTAATATTTATTTTAGATATAAACTGACTTTACTACGCGGGGCTAACAATATCTGGCATATAATATAGGATGAGGAGGTTCAATATGGGCTATGGGAAGTTTCATTCCGTGTAAAAATTGTGTTTATTTATATTTAGTTCATCATCCTCAGAACATGTTCCCGGCTCAGAAATTGCTTGTATTGTTCCAGTACTATTGTAGCACACCTTCGGCTAAAATAAATATAATAATTATTATAATGTTAGTGATGGCTAAAATAATATTTTATTTGTTATACAAATCCGTAAAATTTTATTATTATTACTAACATCAATACAAGGAACAGCAGACTTCTTTAGAATACGCCTTCCCGCTTTTGTGGTATATTTATCCTCATCGCGAAAATGCAATGAACAGACGCTAGTTCTATCGGATGGTAACCAGGTTTCTTCACTGCGGTTGTTTTGGACAAATTTTACCCATTTTTCCCTTTCTTCACGACCCAGACATGGAAACCTTGAATAGAAAAAATATTAATCTCTGAACTAGCGGTCCGCCCCGGCTTCGCCCGTGGTACATATTTCGCAATAAAAAGTAGCCTATGTTTTTTCTCAGGGTCTAAAGATTGTCTGTGCCAAATTTCATCAAAATCGGTCCAATAGTTTATGAGCCTATTTATTACCTACAATCAAACAAACAAACAAAGTTTTCCTCTTTATAATATTAGTGCAGATAAATAAATAATAATTCAATTATACGTTCAAGTCAGTAGCTTATACAATATCAATTAAAATTGATTAAAATCAATTAACAAAAAAAAATTGGTGATTAAGTAATTGATTTTCATATTTCATGATTTCACCTTTTTTTCAATTAACAACCAGTCTATGCTTTTCTAAATATGTAAAATTATTATTTTATACTATAAAAATATACGCCAGCAAATATTACTAACAACACTTATTTCATGCCCAATGTCATATCTTAAATTTTTAATCTATGACAAATGACGCAAAATGTCGCCCGCCAAAAATTTTGTTCTAACTAAGTTTTAAAAATTATTATCTAGTTACTTACTGATTGAAAAGTTATTCCTTTGCACTTTTTCGTATTATTTGTATTATTTGTGCAATATGGTAAAACACACGTAGGCATATTTGATGCGTTTCACTTTAAAACAAATAAAAAATGAGCGTGACGTTCGCGCCAATGAGCGAGCAAGCGACTGAGTGCAGTTACGCCACATGACGTATGTTGAGTGGAACATAAGTGGTGTAGGCGGTATCGACTCCATATTAATATTATCTCAATGTTCATATCCTATCCTACTAATATTATAAATGCGAAAGTTTTAGAGGATGTGTATGATTGATATTCTTTCACGCAAATACTACTAAACCAATTACAATGAAATTTAGCACACATATAGAGGGTAACTTGGATTAACACATAGGATAGGTTTTATCCCGGAAATCCCACGGGAACGGAAACTATGCGGTTTTCCTTTGAAAACGCGGGCGAAGCCGCGGGCGGAAATCTAGTTATAACTAAAACTTAAGCATTTCACTCACGATTGTTAATTAACGAAATTACAGATAATGTAATTGAAAACTGTCTGTTTTATTTTATACTAGCTTTCCGCCCGCGGCTTCGCCCGCGTTGTCTAAAACCTAATAAATTAGGTATATACTAAAACCGTAGTTATAAAGATTTAAGCATACATAGGGACAGATAAAGCGACTTTGTTTTATACTAGGTATGTAGTGAAACATGACCTAATTCATAAAAAAAATGTTTAGAAATTATGTATGAAATGCATTTCTAGCCACAATATTCTGAATATTCTGTATCTGTAATATTTCCGTGCTTTTAGCGCAAAACCGCGTTCGCTCAACGGCTTTCATAATGGCTTATACGTGTTCATGAAATACGGCCATAGAACATTGCACGTTTAGCTTTTTAAATAAATGGAATTCTATGCTGAATATGCAAAAAATAAATAGAATTATGTTTACCGTTTTTTTTAATTGAGCATTATTTTGTGTAAGCGAATAGGTTCGTGTATTTTGAATTAAGATAAAATTTATGAAATTTCTTAATTGATATATTTTTAAATTTCGAATTCATAATATTATAATTATCTAACGTTGCCATGGTTGCTAAGGTAAGACGTCTGTTACAATTCGAAATTCAATTTTCAAATGAATAATTAATGTTAGAGTGTGAGATATGCCATATTAGACCGGACTCTCAGTGGAGTTTCGTTTGCAAAAATACCGGACCTAAATCTGACTTCTGATATATATTGTATAGATCCCAGACATCCTATAGACAGATGTTGCCAACCAGTTTTGTGGTCCCCCTCTCCCCACAACGGTAATTAAATATGGCATACAAAGAAAAAAATAAAAATTTCCAAAACATGCCGCGTGGGGTATCAAATGAAAGAGCTTATTGAGTAGATCACGAATATCCTAGCATACTATAACATTTCTTACACTTTCTCTAAGATTTTTTAGAAAATTTGCGAAAATGGTCCATTTTTGAGTTAACTTTAAACCACTATAGATTGAAAACTCATGAATATATTTTTTAAATTATTATTTTAAATAATTAACAATAGTCCATTGTTTACGATTCAATAGTTCGTACAGTGAAATAGTTGCATGGGGGAGTGGGCGGAGCATTCAAAGATGGCGAGTATATTTTCAAGTTTAGAAGAGGCTGATGAAGTTAAGAGGCTGATTCAAGAATGTTCTGCCATATTTTTCATTCTGTCAAACACAACGACAGTGCAGAGATAATTATTCTAAGCCCTGACACCGATATTTTTGTATTAGGCCTTTATTTCTGGCATAAACTTGAAAATATACTCGCCATCTTTGAATGCTTCCCCCACTCCCCCATGCAACTATTTCACTGTACGAACTATTGAATCGTCAACAATGGACTATTGTTAATTATTTAAAATAATAATTTAAAAAATATATTCATGAGTTTTCAATCTATAGTGGTTTAAAGTTAACTCAAAAATGGACCATTTTCGTAAATTTTCTAAAGAATCTTAGAGAAAGTGTAAGAAATGTTATAGTATGCTATATATTCGTGATCTACTCAATAAGCTCTTTTATTTGATACCCCACGCGGCATGTTTTGGAAATGTTTATTTTTTTCTTTGTATGCCATATTTAATTACCGGGGTGCGGGGAAGGGGACCACAAAACTGATTGGCAACATCTGTTTATAGGATGTCTGGGATCTATACAATTTATATCAGAAGTCAGATTTAGGTCCGCTATTTATGCAAACGAACATCTCCTTGGAGCCTGCTCTATATGCCATAAAGAGAATATTATAACTTACATCTTAGATTAAGGATTGGTCATCGGAGACCAATCCTTAATCTAAGACTTACATGTTCTCTTTATACTGTGGTTATAAGCTGTTACATATATATCTCACTCTAGTTTATGATATAGCTATAATTTACATGTAACAAATTAATGTATCTAATGTGGTGTGATTGTAGTGACCATTAATTGCGACACGTGTAAGCTTCATCTAAACTAATTATACATTATACGTCAGCTTGATTGCGGTTCGATTCAGATTTGAGGTTTCCGTTGAGAAGTTGTGAACGCACTTTGTATATCTACATAGTATAAAACAAAGTCACTTTCTCTGTCCCTACTCCCTATGTATGCTTAAATCTTTAAAACTACGCAACGGATTGTGATACATTTTTAAGCTATTGCAGATCTTCTATCGCGGGCCTTGAGCGCGGGGACCGAATCGAGAAATTCCGTAACGAAAAAAACCTCACGCTCCCCACTCCGACGGGCTCGGAGGTGTGGCTTGAAGGCATGCTATGCAATAGCTTTACCGCGGCAGTCCCCGAGTGCCACACGTCTTTTTAGGGTTCCGTAGCCAAAATGGCAAAAACGGAACCCTTATAGTTTCGTCATGTCCGTCTGTCCGTCTGTCCGTCTGTCCGTCTGTCACAGCCGATTTACTCGGAAACTATAAGTACTACAGTGATGAAATTTGATGGGAATATGTGTTGTATGAACCGCTACAAAAATATGACACTAAATAGTAAAAAAAAGAATTGGGGGTGGGGCCCCCCATACATGTAACTGAGGGATGAAATTTTTTTTTTCGATGTACATACCCGTGTGGGGTATCAATGGAAAGGTCTTTTAAAATGATATAAAGTTTTCTAAAAAACATTTTTCTTAAAGTGAACGGTTTTTGAGATATCAGCTCTCAAAGTCGTAAAAAGTATGTCCCCCCCCCTCTATTTTTATAACTACGGGGTATAAAATTCTAAAAAAAATAGAGGTGATGCATGCTAATTAACTCTTTCAACGATTTTTGGTTTGATCAAAGTATCTCTTATAGTTTTTGAGATAGGTTGATTTAACTGTAATTTATTATATTTGCTGCTACGGAACCCTTTGTGCGCGAGCCCGACTCGCACTTGGCCGGTTTTATTTTAATAGATAGAGGAAGGTTATAACTTACCTATAGTATATAATTTATTAGGTTTTAGACAAAGCGGGCGTAGCCGCGGACGGTAAGCTAGTTTATTGATAAATAGATACGCAAATATGTTAGTCCCGATTTTTTAGAGATAAAAAATAGCTTAAGTTGCTTCTTTGTAGATGCAGCTTTTTAATGATGGAAGAATTTTTAAAATCGGTCCAGCTGTTTTTGTGTGATAATATTACAAACATACCAACCCGCACTTGGCCAGCGCAGCGTGGTGGATTATGGCCTGTACCCTCATTGATAGGAGGCCCGTGTCCCAGCAGTGGGAACGTATAAGGGCTGATGATGATGATTACAAACACACATAAAAAAATCTAATAAATATATTCTTTATAATATTAGTTTAGAATTCTTATGTTATTTTGTGATTCTTGCAACGATTTTCGTAAGCGTTGTAAGTTTTTGAACCTATGAATAGGTAGAAGTCTATCAATGATACATCAGTAAGTAGCCACTATGAGCGAAAACATCACATGAAAATAAATACGTTAAGACAAAAACTCCGTGCACATTTTGTAAAGTCGGTAAACAGGCTGCTGTTTAATTAAACAAGTTTCAAATAAACATTATGCGATGTACGTTACGGATCAACATGGAATTCGGACAATTTCAATACTGGAAATGAAGCGAGTTAATGGGAGAACACATTCCGCAATTTTATTTTGTACTAGCGGTGCGCCCCGGCTTCGCCCGTGGTACATGTTTACGTTTTCTCTACATAAAAACCATCCTCGTACTTCAAGGAATATAATAAAAAAAGAATTATCGAAATCGGTTCAGCCGTTCTCGAGTTATGCGCTTACCAACACATTTTGCGATTCATTTTTATACATATGTGGGACAATTAAAAAATAAAGCATAGAGCTCGTAATTCAGCCCCTACAACAATAGGAGACCTGAAAACCGCCATTAGGGAAGATTGATAACGAATTCCTCAAGAGACCATCAAAATCTTGATTATTTCTTTAAAATAGTGAACGCAGGCTATCATTCCAGAAAGAAGAGAAAGTACTGAGTATAAATTCGAAGGAAACGTGATCATAAGTTACATGATTACAAAATAAACTGCATTTGAAATTAAATAAAGAAAAAGCTGAAAATTGAGGATTTTGATCTTTATTCGAAATTGACAATTTTTTTATGATGTTAAATGATTTTATGTGTTTATATTCGTGTAAATATGCACGTTGAATTAATCAGTTCAGTTTCCAAACAAATTTTTTCTTTAGTTTGTGAGAAAACCGCAATTTTCCGTAAAAATGCAGGTGGGTCGATTTTTTTGATGACCAGTGTATTATAGATGAAGAGAGACGAGCTTTAATTTAGATGGATGGATGATAGGTATTTACAAGATTTTAGAGTTTTTCTAAAGTGGTTAGAGATTTAAATGCTACTAAAATTATAAATGAGAAAGTTTGTGAGGATAGATGTATGTATGTTTGACACTCTTTCACGAAAAATGTAGTAGACGGATTTTGATGAAACTTTATAGTAATTTAGGTTACAGACCAAAATAACACAAGCTATAGAAATACTTGATAATTGATTTTGCTCCGTTTCGAAAAAAGAATTATTACATGACCTAGGCAGGTTATATCTTCAGAATTACGTATACTTAGATTGGATACCCACGTAGGAATCGTTCAGAGTCTGAATATAATCTATACAAGGAATTTGTATTAGTATATCCACCAGTTATATAGTTTAGTTAGGACTAAAGAGAAACAAGCCAAACATACAAGTAATTTATTAACTTCACAACAAACAAAATCTTTAACTTTTGCTATTAACAGGCATTAACCGTATCAATTCATGAGAGTCAGAATAAATGAGGTTATTGTCCCTATCAAAGCCGATCCCCAACACGCCAGCAATGCTCACTATTTTCTTAACTTTTTGCACCATTTGACTGATAACATAGATACTGCTCTCGCTACACAAATGTACGTGACTGGAGTTGTCAATAGCCATGCCAAGGAACCTCGGGTTATCTTTGAGCAGTATAGGAGAAGTACTGTTGTTCTTGATCCCGAATAACCCAGTGCCGTTTATGAAGAATATGTTATCTTCAGCGTCAAAAACGAACTGATTTACAGTATAATTGTTCAGGTTAGATACCCCTTTTACCGATCTATTTGCATAGAAATACGCCTTCAAACTCGGGAACCTGATAAAATACAATCGCTTTTTCAACACTAGCCACCAGATATCCAAATTCTTTACGAGCAACCGCTTCAGAGTTTTCAATACAGGATTGTATCTGTAAATGCCGTGACTGCCGCCGAAGTACACTTCACCATTCTCTTCATCGCTTGCTATGGCAAAAGCGTCCTTGACTCCTTTTAAAACGGTAAGCCTTTTGGTGTCAAGTTGGAGTGCAGCGGGCAGGTACTCACCCTGGCCGACGTCGAAACTGAAGTAAAGTGTGTTAGTTAGTTTGTCGACGGCTAATTGGTTGGGACTGTGCGGGAGTGTCGCTAGTGTCTGCTTCACAAAGCATCGTTTATTCGATTCCTCGGATTGTACGTCACAATGTTCCGCCGTGTTTTCTTTCACCAATAAAATTAAAAGGAGTAATAGTTCTGCGGTCATAGTTGATAAATTTTCCCAAATATTCACCCAGTCTCTTCAACTTTTATATGACGTAGATGTTGTGTACCAACTGTTAAAGGTTTTCCACCTTCAGAAAGAGCTGATACACTTGTAAAGGTATAAAATAAAAGGTTCCAGTGAAAAAATGAAGATAAAAATGAAAACTATACAAAATTAAACCAATGAATGTCCAATAACGTCAATCGTCTGTACTCTGCGGTGTTCGAATTAAAAATACAATGAAGCAGTGTTTACCATTTTGTTTACAAACAAGTTATTAGTAACTTGTAAATTATTCTGTGAATGTAAACTATATGATTGATGAATTATTTTACGATTGATTGGTTCAGTAGTGAATTATTTCAGAAGAGGTAGGTTCTTTTCTATTCAATCATTAGCTTTGGAAATTTAAAGTAAGGATAGGTTCTTAATTTTCAAAGCTATTTTTGCTAAAAACAAGTTCAATATTCCACGTATTCAGAACAAAGTTCCAAATTCCAACTTCTATTATTAGCCATTCACATTTTGGCATGCCGATGAAATTGATCGAGTGTAAACATAACAAAATGAACCAGTCAATAATGTATTGGCTAAGTCAGATCGATGTGTTACGTGCGAGTTAGGGCGGGCTGGTGATCGAATAACATGCGGGCTGCTGCTTGCACGGGAGTGGAAGAAGTATCTGTCTATATAAATATAATAATATCGTAGGAAAGTCAAAACTGGATATTACATTTTTTTAAGAATGCTTGGGGCGTGATTTACAATCGATATCGAAGCCAAAATTGTATTTAGATTTTTTGCCTGTTTGTATATCCGGGTTAAACTCAAAAAGTACTGGATGGATTTACTTCAAATTTTGTATGAATATTTCAGGTTAACATATAGGCAATGCGGGTGAAACCACGGGGCACAAATCCAACACTAACCATGGATACAGGTATATACATACACGTATCAAGGATAGTGAGAACTTTGCAATTAGGTATTTTACTTTAGAATTACAGCACGGTGTAAAAGCGGCCGAACTTATACAGCGAAGTTAGATTGCTTTGTTTACGGCACGTGTGCATTCCCAATGTCTCAGTATTCACACCGATACACTGTTTGTATAAAACTAACTGCAGAGCCTTGATTGGAGGATTGAGCGATTTTGTGTACGTAGGTTTTAGTATGGCAATGTTGTTTGTGAGTAGAGTGTATTAAAGTTTTTGGAAATAAAGTATAAGTATTATTAGTATTTTTTTTTATTTACTAACTAGCTTGTCTAACACATAGGTATGTCTATAGCACTCAGGAATATACGAGACTTATCCAACCGCGAAAGAATATTTGAAATAGGTCCTGGAGGTACTGGAGTACCTAGATCATGAGATTAGCATTCCCTTTGATATAGATTATTGTACAAATAATTTTTATCGTGTTTATATTAGCGTTTCGATCTTCTAAAATATTTTACAACTTTTAATTCAATAGAGTTAAAAGTGTAGAGCTATTTTGCTGTAGAAAATTATCATCAAATCGTGTATAACAATTTCGTGTATCCATTACTGCAACGTACATGTTTAGTATCACACGGATTACACTGCTAACGATGTATTATTTGTATGTTTGTTTGTGCAGATTCACGCAATGCAGGTCTGAGTGCATGTTCACAGAGTAATAAGAAATGTGTTAATTTCAGAGACAATTTTATTTTTAATCTACGATTTCCTATAAAAATAAGTTAATTGATTGCTTTACGTTAAAGGTTACTCTAGATGATTAATCAATAACAGTTTTCATTAATTAACGTTAACAAGTAAGTACGCAAATCACAGAAATTATTACTTTGAGCAAGAAATCACAAAAATCAAAAGACAAAATTATTGAAGTGAAACTTCTTTATTGGGGTTGGACAAAAATTTAGTGTAACATTTTTGCGTTACGCTGTCTGTGCGTTACGCCGTACGCGTGACATTTTTGCGTTACGCCGTACGCGTGACATTTTTGCGTTAAGCCATACTCGTGACATTTTTAAGGTCATAAAGAAGTTTCACTTCTTACGTGTGTACTCTAGTACACGTATACATTTTTTTATTTTGAACGAGCAATTTATTAAAACAGAGATATTGTCATATGAAGAAAACAATTGTGGAAAAGTATGAAATAAAATACCACCGGCATTTTATTATCCCAAACATGAAAATCTGTTAAAGTATTTCGAAGTGATAGTGGAATAACTGATGTACTGTAACTCCAGTATTATTAACATTAAACTTTAAAAAACTCTATTGAGTATTGTGATTTACTTTACTTAGCATAGAAATGATACCGAAATTAGAACCTTCAAATCATTTCATACATTTTTATTCAGCCATGTAAAAATAAAAACAGTCTGTCGCTATCTAGCCTGTAAATAGCGTGATAAAACGTACAAGTACTCAATTTTAAATGGTAATTCCCGCGCACTAAGCCAAGTGTAAAATTTCAGACATTTTATATCTGCAGACGGGACAAGCCATTTGTGGCACTCACACACGCGTGTTACAAAAACACACACACATACAATGGAGTTTTGATCAGGTGATACGGATCATGTGTTTTTTTTAATAACAGCTATTTATTATATTAAAGAACAATTTATACCTTAACCTGCGTGTTAAGTGTAGGTTTTCCCAAGAAACAAAAAAAAAATATTAACATAAGTAATTTTATATCTGCAGACGGGACCAGTTGGCACAGTAGAGCTTTGGTCAGGTGTGAATCGGGCTTTTATTGGATGTTTTATATTTTTTAGTTAACTAGTAAATTATATGTTTAAACTAATCACAATAATATCGATTGCGGCAATATATACATGTTAGTGGTAAAATTAGGGCAGTGTGATTCAAGTGCGTAAAGCTTAACAACCGTATAAACCGTATATTGCTTTAAATTTTATTTACTAACAGTTTAGTATTAGGTTTGCGTATTCATTCTTCACTACATCTGGACGATGTTTTTCGGATGTTGGTTAAAAATAAGCTCATTTACTACGCACTAATTTAAACTTATAATTTACTAGTTATTATAGCCTGTGACATATTTCAAGTGCATGCAGTACATCATTATTGTAAAGATTATTAATTCTGGGACTTGGGGAAAGCCGAAAGAGGCGAACAGACATGCAACCATGCAAGTAAATCGTTGAAATAACTTGATTTTGGGTGCCAAACATCCGTTTTTACTTTTACAATAGTTTTTACCGTTTAGATAAAAATCTATTAAGAAGCATTTCTTTGGAAACTACAAATTGATACTTGAATTTGATTTTGTTTCATATTACCTCACAATTCATTAATGAATTCTCCGTTGAAATAAACCATACATTTTTAAAAATGTTTTATGAGAAACAAATTCCCACAGAATATAATTGTTGAAACTTCTGAATTCAGTAAGACATTTTTATTGAAAATCCTACGCGGGATTACAAGAACGCAGGAAAAGTACGATCGTACGGAAATAAGTTTTATATTCACCGTGAATTAGATCTTACAGTGTATAGATAAAAGAGCTATATTTGCGTGCACTAATTTCCAGAGTGAGGAGGCACTTTGGAGATCTGTTGACATCCATAAGAAGAATAATAAGTGGAAAGCTTGAAGCCGCAAGTTACGACTTAATTTCAGCACTCGCTTGAAGTTAAGGTATGTTTCAACCGAGTACAAAAAAAAAGTTATGTATGTTTTTTATGTGATTAGAAAGCTATAATATGCATGAACAGTGGTAAATAATTTTATTATACGAAGTTAAAAGCCACGTTAATAAAACTAGTTTTAGTAAATATCATTGTCTTCAGTATTTACTTTATCCCATATATTTCCTTTTGTTATTTAAATAGAATGCGTAAAATACTGATCTTTTATGTAATAATACAATAACAAGTCAGTATTGAAAAAGCTTACAAAATAATTAATCAGCTAAATTTTATAGCTGCGCTTCCATGAACATGATTTTATAAGCTCTTAATAGCTCAGCTATAAATTGTCAGGGGAATCAACGAAAACATAATATAAGAAAATATATTATACAGACCTCTTTTTCCTTTTTTGCAGTCGGTTAGTAAAAGCACAACTTCTGTAGATCTCACCTTAGCGTTACATTCACGTGTTCACAAAATTATGTTTCAGTCCTTCCTCTCCAGGATAAAAGGTTTTGACTCTAGAGAAATATATTAGAAATGGCGGAAATTTAATTTAAAACAGAAACGTAGTAAATTAAACTTTAGTGAAACTAGAAGAAACAAAATATAGGTGAGTACAGTTTGAAAAGTTGACGCTTTATAAAATTGGGTTGCTGCGTCGTGAAACTTGCGAGTACAAAACTCGGTAGAATGGAATAAAACATGATTCATTCAGACATTTTTACTAGTTTTATATGAAAATTTTGTAGTATTATATGAGTAGAAATTTATAGCGTGAATTGACTATGGGATAATGCATATAATAATAGCAGCATGGACTACTTATATTATGTATACTACAGCTAAACTAAGCAAATTACAAAGTTCTTTACTGTATATTCTCTGTAGACACTGCTTTCTGATTCTTAGGTAAATAGCTTATGAAAAATGACTATTCAATATTACTATTAAAATAAGTCTAGTTTAATAAATGAACATTTGAGTCTGAGTTTTGGTTTCATTTAATTAATGATAAAATATTGTGTACCTACTAATCTGTGATAATATGTATATTGAAAAGCGTTACCGAAGCTTTTTAAATCGACATTAATCTTTTTCTCGTTACGACCACAGTTACCCTTATTTTTCATCCACATTATAACAATAAACGCCTTTATGCGAATAATATTGTGTTATAATTTACTGCTCCTTACAAACCTTTGAGAATTTCCAGATATTATATCCAAGATGTCCGTTAACAAAGAATAATTCACATTATTGTGTTAATGGCGGGTTAGAACCTTGTAATACCCTCTTTTATTCAAATTTACTTAGCGGTTTTATTATAATGAGTCGCTGTTATATTTTTGCATGAAAATATAATTATTGTAGAAATTTAAGATAAAAGTTTTAATTAATTGTGGTTATTGTTATTGTATAAAATATTAAATAAGTTTTGAACTAGATATCATCATCATCAGCTCATATACGTTCCCACTGCTGGGACACGGGCCTCCTACAGTACAGGCCATAATCCACCACGCTGGTCAAGTGCGGGTTGGCGGATGTCATATGTCGTCGAACTTTAGATTCTTCGACATGTCGGTTTCCTCACGATGTTTTCCTTCACCGTTCGAGCAGTGGCTAAGAGGGTGATGTTACAACATGCGCAAATAAAATGAAAAAATCAATTTATTTCCTGCGCGCTCGCCTGCTCTCGAACCCCGGACTTATCGATTTGAAGTGCGAGATCTCACACTAACAATATTATAATAATAAATGGGGTTAGATAGTCAAAGAGACTATCTAAAGACTAAAACATAAGTAAAAGGTCAAATTTCTATAAATTTTACAGTAGGTAAATCTAAATCTACCAACGAATTTTTCAGCAATTCCAAATGAATATTTTTAATTGATCCCTTTGACGAATAACTCCGGGAAATATCAAAGGGAGTATACAGCAATTATTTAAATTTTAATGAGAACTGTATTGGATTTCAAACAGATAATACTTGTACATGTCACACGTGTCACATTTTAATAGGATCTGTGGTTTCTGGATCAATTGTAAACAGAAACATTCAGTAAGGCTGATTGTGTACTATGAAACTTTTTGGATACATACCTGATACCTATAAATCACCTTATTGTCTTGAACTGATATGGGTGTGTTTAAAGTTGATTTTTTAGATGTTTCTCGTTATATTTTTGCAAAGTTATTATTATTATTTTACTCATTA
>CAJQZN010019500.1:0-12357 GCA_907164685.1 Colias eurytheme | reverse complement strand
AATTTGGACGAAATAACCTGGAAATTCATAGTAGCAGAAGAAACCATTAAAAGTGATAAAAGAGCATTCAGACATTTAAAAGACAACTTTTTACGGTGATGTCGCACTTGCATTGAGCAACAGCGGGGCTATTTTAAAAAAAATTCTGGTAATTAACCACCTATTTATTGGTTTTAATGATCATCATGTTAATAAAAATTTTGCACTTACCACATTTAGATTTCAATTTTTCGATTGAAGCCTTCTGAATAATAAAATGAAATTTTTAGGGTAGCTACCTGATCGATAGAGCAAGTTTTTAAAAGCCAAATAGAAAACCTTTTTTATGTGATTTTATTTTTTTATGGGCCCTTGAAGTTATGAACATACTGGGTAATTTTATCTTTCTTGGCATTTAATTCTTTTTTTTATTCCATTCGAAGATCTAACGATAGTAAATGTTACCATACTGAATTGGTCTATCTTTCAGCTAGGCACACAAAAAAAAATCAAGCATCTAGCGCAATAATTCACGTCACCATAAATAAAAATCTCATCGTACTCGGCGATAGATGAAAAATTGAAAAAAATGTAATAACTCCGAAAATACGAAAAATCGCATAACACATATGGGGGTGATTCGGATAGCCCTCTTGGTCCTCTATCTCCCAGCTTCCGTTCATCACTACTTTTTGGGACACCCTGTATTTACACCGGCCGCTGCTGCAACTCGCTCGCTTCGCTCGCTCGGCTCGTGCGGTAGTTCAAAAATTCGAGTTATAGAGTTTTCAACTTATAAAGGATTTCGACTCGACAAACACGTGTTTACGTGAGTCATAAGATTTATTATCGTATTTCGAGGCTTAAAATTATTAAAACATATTTGAGGAATTCGATGACACAAGAACGGCTTTCAGTCCTTGCTATTCTTTTAATCGAAAATTACGTAGCTCATTCGTTGGATTATTGTGCTTTAATTAAAGATTTTAGCCTTAGGAAAAGCCGCAAACATCAATTTTAAAATTTATCATCTCTGTATTTGTTAATTTGGTAAATCTTTCTATGTATAAATATATAAATATTTTAAAACTCAAATTTTATTCATTTGTATCTAAGTATAACTTTATCATTTCTCCTCAAACTTGACAAATACCTAAACCAAACAACCAGACCTACTTTCGCATCACATACATTTCACGAAGAGCAAAGGGCCTCGCAAAGGGCCTGCCGCCCGGAGCCTCGCAATGGGTAAGGCCGCCGCTGTCGAAAGGCATACATTTGCGTGCGGAATGAACGTGTTTTCGTCAATTTTGAAAAGTTAACGGATAATCGCTTTTACGACAAGAAATATAAAAATTTTAAATAATTTTTTCACCGTGATTACTGATTAGGAGATAAAGAAGTAGGTAATCTATTTGTTACAATTGTTTGTTTTGTTAAGTTATATAGTTTCATATTTTTTAAATTTTTACCGAAATATTGCTTATTTTCTTCGGATTTTAAAACGCGTCCATAAGGATAATTTCATAAACATGTCTCAAGCAGCTATTCAAAATTGCTTAAATGTTTTCTCCAGCCGTAAAGACCTGTGATCTTTTGAAAGGTCAGCGTGGCAGTGTTACATCTGGTACATAAATCGATTTATCTTTAGATGGACAGCATTTGCTACAAATACTACAAATATTTTGGTAACCTAGCATAAAATATAGAACAGAAATATAAAACTACATTAGTTTAATCTAATATCTAATATATATTATAAAGGCGAAAGTTTGTAAGGATGTATGGATGCTTGTTACTCTTTCACGTAAAAACTACTGAACCGATTACAATGAAATTTAGCACACATATAGAGGGTAACTTGGATTAACACATAGGATAGTTTTTATCCCGGAAATCCCACGGGAACGGGAACTATGCGGGTTTTCCTTTGCAAACGCGGGCGAAGCCGCGGGCGGAAATCTAGTTTATTATAATTCTTTCTCTCGTTTATAACACTCTATACTATAGAGTCTATAGCAATTGTTTATACATACTATACTAATTTCTTACAAAAGTAAAGGAATTATGTATGTATGTTGCTTTTACCGTAACAACAAATTTTGTCTGTCCGTCTTGCAATACCCGCTATACTACAAAAAAAAATACGTGTGGCACTCGGGGACTGCAGCGGTAAAGCTATTGCATAGCATTGCATCGCTGTGGGTTCTGGAAGAATAAACAGCGTCATGAGTCAGCCGACTCATGACATATGCTGAGCCAGGACCCTTTCACAGCCATAAGCACTTATTAGCAACCTACTTACTTATTTATTATGTATTAAATTGTCATAGTTATGTGTTTTTGTGTTTTTTATTTGTATTTTTTCTATGTTAAGTATTGTGATTGTCGGTTGTAATAATGTGTTATTTTTGTGAATAAATATTTGTCTATTGTCTATTGTCTTTGCCGGTTGGAGTGGGGGGGGTTAGGTTTTTTCGTTACGGAATTTTTACATTCGGTCGCCGCGCTCAAGGCCCGCGTAAGAAGCTATGCAATTATTATAGCTTAATATCTTTATTGATCAAGCTAATTACATTAAGAAACTAAATTTTATTAAGAAAATTATTTTGTGCGCAATATGATTTACCCTCTAAAAATTCTCACGGACGTTACCCAATATAAGCCAATAAAAACAAAGGAAGACAAACGCACTCTACCAAATCACTTAACCCTTTCAAAACAATAACGATATAATACAATAATGTTATCAAATTACCATAGTCTGTGCGTTTCCTTATAAAACAATAGACACAATTGAAACAACTTGTATAGGAATTTCAGCAGTATCTTGACATTACAACGTAAGAATTTCAAGTGTTATTTCAAGTGCGTTGTATTTTATTTATTACTAGCGGTCCGCCCCGGCTTCGCTCGTGGTACATTTTTACGTTTTCTCTGCTTAAGAACCATAATCACCCATAATCGTACTTCAAGGAATATTATAAAAAAAAAACAATTAACGAAATCGGTTCAGCCTTTCTTAAGTTATGCTTACCAACACATTTTGCGACTCATTTTTATTTCATATACTTAGATTAAAATTAAAATAACATACAAGATTAGCTAGAAACAAAGTTATTTAAGCTCCTCTTTCAAAATGTCAGAAGCAATACGCGTAGATTAATTACATTTGAAAAATTACGAAACCCTAAATTGATTATAAGGGTTATCTTTGAAACTTCGTACGTATGTTTGATTATATTTGCAAGAATCTGTGAAGATTACCTATACACCTATCGGCTATCTTGCATATTAAAGGAATAATGTTCAAGTTTGCCTTTTCTTTTTTTTCAGGGTATAAGAAAATGAAGTTGAAGACCCCTTTACGTAAAAATCTCAACAATTTATACATAAAATAATAGAACAAAACATTATTCATTAAAAATTTCCTTTTAATGTCACAAACAATTTCATAATTTAACACATTTCTGTCAAGAATTATCTAACTCGCATCAAACGTTACAACCAATTTATAATTATACATTGCTCACCTAATTGAATATATTTCTCACATCAGCAGCACTTTGCGCGCAATCTATCAGCTTGTAATACCCTGTATTCGGTGTAACATGACGTGTGTGTGACAGGATTATTTGTCGCTTGTCGAGCGAACGTAATAGTTTCGCTAAAGAAAGAATTTGCCAACTTATTGCTGAAACATTTACTATTGTTTGTTAATCAGTAATTTGTTACGTTCTTGCGTGAACATTAAGTATATTGGTGTTGTTACTTTTTCTTATTTAGTTTTCGTGTCGTGTGCCTCGATAGATTATGTACCATGTTTATACTGTGAAGTTAGGTGCATTGGGGTAGGTAATTCCGACGACGCGACGGGGTAAATACATATAATATATATATATGTAAAATTAATACGTAACTAGCGATTGATTAAGCAAATATGTATGGTAATATTATCAAACTTCTTTCTTCATGCCATTCCTTCACGATACATAGGTACAATAAAGCGATGCTAAAGTTGTATCCACAATAATTTTCCGAAATTTATCCCAATCCCCTAATGCACTAGGTATATATTTCATTAAATATAGTTGAAATCTATGAAACAGAATTATAATCGTATGGAAATAAAGCACGCTTTAAATGTAAAGACGAAGGAACAAAAAATATTGTAATTGAAACTTATGTGACGTGGTGTATTGGGAAAATGTATGTCACGCTTCTCTAATTGATTTTCTTTACGCAAGTAGGTCAGTCTGTGATACATCAAAAATTGTTTGATCTATTAGTATCAGATTAGTTAATATCTTTTACTTTAGACACACTTATTTCACATCTGTTTAACACCATAATAGCTGATAATAAGAAATAGGTCCAAAAACGAATACATAAGTATTTTAATGACTGCTCTATAAATGAAACTATGCTCTCTCGGGACTCTATATTTAATATGTAACAAGCAGGCGATCTAAATTCTAATACTTATACCTTGATTTATTAAAATATGTACCTAAACAGTGAAGCATGAAAATAAGATAGAACTTCCATAAATTCAGTAGTTGTTTGAAGGTGTGAAGACAAAAACCAATAAATAATAAATACAATATAGGAACATTTGGATTCATACAACATTCAAACGACTACTAACCCATATCAACACCACATCATAACAAAATAGCCCTGCGGGATCAAACGAACGAAACACGTGTAAAAATGGCCCTTTTCTTTGCAGGTCGATATAAAAATAAGGCCCTTGAGTATGATAACCGGATTTTCACACTTATACCGTTAAGAGTCCCTGTTGGTTAGCTAAATTGTTATAATGTATATCGTTAGAAAGTGTTAGATACAATTTTTTTGAAGTATGACTGATATGATGTTAATGCCGGCTACTCACGTACCTGCCTCAGGGGCAATATTGTATTTGTACACCTAATTGCCTCCTTAATTGTAATGTGTATAGACAAGCAGGGGCAATGTTTAAATTGGCTTCTTAGCTTTTTAATTACTCCGATTGCCGTGCAGGTGTGTGACTAGCCCGCTTAAATACAATTTTGATAACGTTTGAGAATGATGGTGATGGACAGATATTAAATTTATGTTATTCAATTATTACCATTAAGTTCCTGAGGACCTCTGATATCTAAGAAATTGTAATACAAAACATTCCAAAGTTCGCATTAAATGAATATTTAACTATAAAAGCATTATTGGAAATAAATCACTCATTGAATATTACAAAGCAAATACTGTGAAATATTTAATATCAAAGACTTGTAATTTATCTTAGACGTATATGATTCCTTCTTCACCAGACTTTAATCAAATATTATTTACTTCATACACAATTAGGATCTTTGTAATGAACATTAATGAATATCTAGAGAATGTGCGTATATTGCGAATGTAACCAAATTTTGGGCTAAATATTACAATTGTTAAAAATACATTGTTACAATAACACAGATAATTTCAGTAATAATATTATGTAATTGATTTTATCTACAAGAACCACGCCTAAAACGAAGTTTTCCTAATAATATTCAAGTCTGTCAACTTAAAGTTATTTTATTTTCCTCTAAAAACAATAAGGTCGAGAAATGCTAATTCGTTTTATGTTTATTTAATAACGTGATATTAATAAAATAGATGACATTTTAAACATTTATTGTAATACAGTTATTTTAATTTTTAATTTCATTACTTCATTAGCGATTCATTCTCATTTTGCTTAACGAGAATATAAATTAATAAAGCTATGTTTTAGATGTATTTTATAAATCCAGCACATTTATAACGTAAGTATAAAGTAACATTTTTACATATCTTTAAGAAAACTAGACTATTTACAAAAAAGAGCGTGTATGCCAAGCACACGTGTCAGAAGTGAAACTTCTTTGGCAAGTTTCAAAGATACCAAAATCGTCCATGTTGGTCATAGCGTGATGATATATTATAGCCTTCCTCGATAAATGAGCTATCTAAAACCGAAAGAATTTTTCAAATCGGACCAGTAGTTCCAGAGATTAGCGCGTTCAAACAAACAAACTCTTCAGCTTTATAATATAAGCATAGATATGTATATGTTTCAGTAACACGTCCATAACATGTCATCTAGTTATTGTAAACAAAATTAAGTTCTTGAATTAAAATGCATTAAAATGAAGCCGCTAGTGGAATATCAGCTCATCAATATTCCTGCTGGCCAGATCCGTGCAGCTCAATTCCAAATGCAATCGCAAAAGCCATTGAAATTGATTTACGAATTTGTTTTTCTTTCGGGTTTTTAAATCTACGCCGGCAAGATTCAAGAATTGAACCCATTATTGTGGGGGTGTTTAGTAAAGAAACTATTTAGATACGAAAAAAAGTTAAAATAATAATTATTTACTTGTTTCATAACAGTGTACAAATAAACTTTTAATACAATAAAAAGAATTTGCATATAAATAATTGGCATTTTATAAAGATACACTAGTTCCCACACTAGGATCCCCTGTGTTGTGGGAAACTAGTCTCTTCCGATGTTACAGAAATTTTTAATTTCTAAAGATTATGAGCTATAATTGCAGTGTAATCTTATAATATAAAAATGAATCGCAAAATGTGTTGGTAAGCGCATAACTCGAGAACGGCTGAACCGATTTCGATAATTCTTTTTTTATTATATTCCTTGAAGTACGAGAATGGTTCTTATGTAGAGAAAACGTAAACATGTACCACGGGCGAAGCCGGGGCGGACCGCTAGTTTTATAGAGTCGCTTCCTCTGTCCCTATCTATGTATGCTAAAATCTTTAAAACTACGCAATAGATTTTGATGCGGTTTTTTTATTAGATCTGAGTGGTTATCGAGGAAGGTTTTAGTAGATATATAATTTATAAGGTTTTAGACAAAACGGACGAAGCCGCGGGCAGAAAGATAGTGTAAAATAAATGCGATGGTAACTCTGTCTGTCTCTTCTTCACGCCTCAACTACTGAACCTATATATACTGAACCTATATATATAGTCGCAAATTAATTGTCAGATAAGTAATTGGATTTTTAATTAACATATCCATACTAATATTATAAATGCGAAAGTAACTCTGTCTGTCTGTCTGTTACTCAATCACGCCCAAACTACTAAACCAATTTGCATGAAATTTGGTATAGAGATATTTTGATACCCGAGAAAGGACATAGGCTACTTTTTATTGCGAAATATGTACCACGGGCGAAGCCGGGGCGGACCGCTAGTATACCTATAAAATATAGAAGGACTGTAACTAAATGACTATGTAGGAGAACGCTAATAAGATGATAAATAAATTATTCATTTTCCAGCTAGCAATTAGTTCTGATCCAAGTTTTCATGAAAGGTGAAATTAATATTTATTTTCTACTAGCGGTCCGCCCCGGCTTCGCCCGTGGTACATAATATTTACGTTTTCTCTACATAAGAACCATCCTCGTACTTCAAGGAATATATTAAAAAAAGAATTATCGAAATCGGTTCAGCCGTTCTCGAGTTATGCGCTTACCAACACATTTTGCGATTCATTTTTATATATAAGAAGATTTTACGACTAGTTTTATGAGATTTAGTTTGATCGCAAACGTTTGATGATCATTGAACCGCATTAAGCTTTGATCTTTTGATCATAAGGATGTTTAGAATTACATTTTTTATAAACTTTTAAAAATATTGAAATTTCAATACTTTATAAAACTTTGCACTTTGCATTTAAAATATTATGTCCGCCACTACATCGTATGTAAGAATATTATGTACTTACATGCGATGTGGTGAACTCCTGTTGTGCTATTTTATGATTTAAGTATCACAATTCTATATTTTTGGAATTAAATAAAATGTGTAAATGCTGCAATCTTTACTTTAAAAATCTCTTAGTTCATATACTTACCTAAAGATATTTTCATTTTTCAAAGCATACCTATACCTTATTTTACTTTCGTTCCTAAAAAAAACACTCGAATCTCTTTTAAAATATCAAGCTCATAATCTAAACCATTAATGGGTGACTAATCCGTTAATTTCAAGAATTTAAACGAATGAAGCAATTCCAAGACTGAGTCTAATCGCTTCATTGCAGATAATACGCAGATAATCCCACAGCTTCATAATGACACCCACATTGGAACAGCCATTAATTTATCGAGTAGTTCTCGTAGTTTCTATTAGTATTTTCTCATTAATTAGCTTCTTAATAGAGCGTTCGAGCTAAATATTCCCCAGATAATAAATAATTGAAAGGTTTGTTTGTGTGATTGTTTTTACTTTATAATAATACTAGAGGTCCGCCCCGGCTTTGCCCGTGGTACATATTTCGCAATAAAAGGTAGCCTATGTCCTTTCTCGGGTATCAAAATATCTCCATACCAAATTTCATGCAAATTGGTTCAGTAGTTTAGGCGTGATTGAGTAATAGACAGACAGACAGAGTTACTTTCGCATTTATAATATTAGTATGGATTACATTCTTATATTTTTTTCTGCAAAAGCAAAGGGTGAAATAACATGTTTATTATTACTGAGAATTGTGTGATTCAGTCTTAAGGCGTTACCCGGCAATTTCGACTATGTTCAACCTCTATAAAGTCTGGTACAACATAAAGCACAATACCGAAAAAAATATATAAAATAGGATGGTCTTTGATCTTTAATTGCTCGCGAGGACTTTTTTCCAAAGTTAATAGATTTCTAGAAAAAAAATGTGCCGTGGTCATCGATTTTTCCGCGAATACTCTATAAACTTCGTAACCTGCTGACTTAGAGCTCTGAAAATTTTATGTTTAATAAATTATCAGTTACACAACAGTCCCTGACGAGGATTTTTTGTTTCACTGATTGGTATCTTTTTAAATACAAAATGCGAGGAAAAAAGAAGGAAGGAGAGGTTTGAGATCCGTCAAGTATGGTCAAGGTTATTAGCGCATGTATAAGCCTTAAGATAGAAATAATAAGTGCTTGTGAAAGGAAAATTTTCTACTCCTTTTTCAACCTTTTGATTGAATCTTGGTATTATAACTACATGGTATGAATGTGTATGAAAAGTTAAGGTAGTGATTGAAATAATCTTATTTACTCAAATAAGATTAAATAATTAAAAATTTAAGCTAAAATATTATTAATTATGGGCCACTGCAAAAAATGAACCTAATTCATTTGGTTTGTGATCAAATACAATCAAAATCTTAAGTATACTTTATAACAGCGCTGAAATAACAAAATTCAGCATTCCGCGTAATTAAGCTCACGCTGCTCAGTTTGAGATGACTCAGAGACATTACGCGTACAATTTTAAATGTCATTATTTTACTGTAATACCAATTAACGTGTGACACACATAAATGTAACGGATAATAGCATGTGAAACATAATGCTTGAATACGCAAAAGATTGTATATGTCGCTGTAAGATTGCTAATTATCGCCTACCTACGCCCGATTGTAATCTCTCAACAAATTGTGGAACATTAGCTTGCATTTCAACACATAATTTTATATTAAACTAGCTGTCTGTGCCCTGCGGCTATATCTAGACTCCTTAACGTCAAATTATTTTACAATTTCTTCTTGTATTATGAAGAAAATATTTGATACTAGGTGTGTATTGCGGTTTTACCCCTAATGCTTCGCTCCTGTTGTTCTTAGCGTGATGGTATTATAGCCTATAACCTTCCTTGATAAATAGGCTATCTAACACCGAAATAATCTTTGAAATCGGTTCCTGAGATTAGCGCGTTCAAACAAACAAACTCTTCAGCTTTATAAGTATAGATAAAATCCAACTGTGTTTTCAATCTTACGGTGACATAATATAGTTAAGTACATGTCATGTGGATCAACAAAGGGTCCAAGGGAAGTATTTGATGGAGCCAACAAAAATATAGACTTACCATCTCAACCCGGAAAGGGTTGGCAATTAATTAAGAAAACAATAAAACAACGGTCTATTTAAATAAAGAATCCATTGAAGTTTAACTACACAATGATGTGGTTGAGTTTGTATTTTTAAGTACTTTCCAGCAAGCAAATACTTACATTTACCGAGAAAAATAATGTTGAAAAAGTAAATTTTTAAGAAAATATTTATTTTATGAGATTAGTTAAGAGATTAGAATGGCATAAGTTGTTTAAAATCTACTTTACTACCGTTCCTCCCACGATAGTTGCATCAAAACAATAATTAATTAAACAATTTATTTATTTGTTAACATGGCGGTGTGGTCACAAACATTTGGAACTTCCCTTTTAAGTTATATAAACCTTTTAAATTTATATATACCTTTAAAATTAATAAGTTCTTAAAAATAAAACTATAATTAACGGTTTGCGTTTTACAACAGTAAAGAATATCCAATAATACAATGATTACGATGAGTACTTCAAACAATGGGGGCCACTGAAAATCAGTGCTGTGCTGTTGAAGGCACAGCTTAATACTGAGTTGGTCCCCTTTTTGCTATAGGTCTGCCACACTTTTGTCTTTTTCTATGTTTTTTGTATTCCTTATTCTTTTTATTATATCTGTTGTTGGCTTTTGGCGAAATAAATTATTCTTATTCTTATTCTTATTCTTATTATAATAGCCATAATTTCCTCAAACATGTAAAATGAGGTTCCCAAAATTCTCAGAAGCAATATTATATTTTCAAAATTTTATTCAAATTTCCGTAGAACTCGAACAACGATGAAGTTTCCCTGAACTATATTGCAAGATAAACAAAAACATTTTATATCCTAGTCTATGTACTATAATATAAAGCTGAAGAGTTTGTTTGTTTGTTTTCTTAATCTCAGGACCTCGGGTCCGATTACAAAAAATATTTCACTGTTAGATAGTCCATTTATCAAGCAAGACTATAGGGTATAGACTATATTATATCATCACGCTAAGACCAACAGGAGCAGAAAACTGCGGCTAAAACCGTGGAGCACAGTTATAAATATTATAAAACTTTAAAGTTTATTTGTTAGCTTGAACGCGCTAATCTCAGGAACCACGAATCCGATTTGAAAAATTATTTCACTGTTAGAAATAACATTTATCGAGGAAGGTTAGATCATCACACTAAGCAATGCGGGTAAAACCACTACGCACAACTTGTATAAAATATTTTCTTGATAATACAAGAAGAAATTGTGAAATAATTTGACGTTAAGGAGCCTAGATAGCCGTGCAAAGCCTCGATTGGAAATGACATTGCCAACTGGGTCAGTTATTTCATACGTGAGCCCTGTCCACCATTTTGTTGTAAAGACCGTTAAACCGTAGGCTTGTAATTCATAATTGTTATTATTTTGTAGTATTAAAGTATTATCGTCTTTAAGTTTGATATAATATTGACTATTATAGCCATCAAATTAAGTCAATGTTATTTTAGAGACGATCATATTTGAATACTACAAAGATTAATATTCAGTCTGATCTATAAATTGTAAAATGTCATTTTGTATCTTATTTTTGAAAAATGATGACCGAAAATATGCCTGAATTGATTATACAATTCATAGTTATTTTTGAGGAGTTAACAAAGCTTATTGCTATGGTTCTTGATATTTCATCCAAACTTTTTTTTTCTATATTTTTGCAAGTTCATAATTTATAACGATTCATTATTCCCTATGAGAATAAAAAGAAACACATACAAAGAAGAAGAAATAGTCATAATTTACCCTGACTTCAAAACTGATTGCTTAGTATTTATACTTATTCTATCAACTATTATAATATTTTCAACGTTTGTGACTTGAAAAAAGCCGCAGATTTTCAGTCCCAATGATATTCAAATTGAGATATTTCTTACGTTTCTTTCTTGCTTCTTAGCATTAAAACGTAAATTTAGTTCTCACGGAAAAATGAAGACAATTCAGTCACCGTTGAATTTTCATAGTATTCAAACAATTTATTATTACTCAATTAAATGTAATATTGTTATAAATTAAAAGTAATATAATTGACTGATGTAAATTGATGTTCATTGTAAAATTAAGCTGAATTGATTTGGTGTTAATTTGTATTTCAAACAACGGTTAACAAAGAGAGTGTTTTTGGAACAAAATGTATTGAAATACAATGAATGATTTTCACTCGATGCCAATTCCAATAAATTTCAAAACTACAATAAAAAATATTGTGATTGGAATATGTGTCATCACCAAAATTACAAGTAGGTATTTTCACACCTATCTAAGAAATACTTGATTTTTTTACGGGTTCGTCCATGGGTGAAACCGCGCGGCACAGCTAGTTATTTATATAATATTGCTTTTGCCAACCATTATCACCGATCATATTAATATGATGTCATCTTATAATTATTTTTTTTTGTGTACCTTGTTGCTCTATTGTTATCAATTATTATGATTACT
>CAJQZN010019498.1:0-11543 GCA_907164685.1 Colias eurytheme | reverse complement strand
GTAGTTCTTGAGATTAGCGCGTTCAAACAAACTCTTCAGTTTTTTTTAATATTAAGTGTCTTAATTAAGTAAGGAAACTAGTAGTTGTAATAAACCTAAGACTCTTTTGCTCTTTCCACCAAAGCCCTTAAATCATCAACACATCATATTATGTAGTAATCGGGAATTATTCGAATCGGTCCTAAGCATATGATATGAAAAACCGGCCAAGTGCGAGTCGGGCTCGCGCACAAAGGGTTCCGTAGCAGCAAATATAATAAATTACAGTTAAATCAACCTATCTCAAAAACTATAAGAGATACTTTGATCAAACCAAAAATCGTTGAAAGAGTTAATTAGCATGCATCACCTCTATTTTTTTTAGAATTTTATACCCCGTAGTTATAAAAATAGAGGGGGGGGGACATACTTTTTACGACTTTGAGAGCTGATATCTCAAAAACCGTTCACTTTAAGAAAAATGTTTTTTAGAAAACTTTATATCATTTTAAAAGACCTTTCCATTGATACCCCACACGGGTATGTACATCGAAAAAAAAAATTTCATCCCTCAGTTACATGTATGGGGGGCCCCACCCCCAATTCTTTTTTTTACTATTTAGTGTCATATTTTTGTAGCGGTTCATACAACACATATTCCCATCAAATTTCATCACTGTAGTACTTATAGTTTCCGAGTAAATCGGCTGTGACAGACGGACAGACGGACAGACGGACAGACGGACATGACGAAACTATAAGGGTTCCGTTTTTGCCATTTTGGCTACGGAACCCTAAAAATGGAAACCAAGTAATTTTGGTTTTGCTTTGTTGTAACAAGTTGGAAATATCTCGAATTGCATTAGGTTGCTAATATGTATGTAAAAACGTATTGGTATGCAATAAATGATTTGAATTTGAATTCAAATATATTGCAACAGTAAAGTTGCGCTTTTTAAAGCATATTCTATGTGTGGCACTTCGTTTTTCTTAAATACCAGTCTATGTCCAGTTATCCGAATTTTTGATTATCCGAATCGACCCCGGTCACAATTAATTCTGATAATCGGCGTTCTATTGTATTTTAAACACACAAGGCATCATTTTACGAAATCAGCTACAGCTTCAAACAGGTCAGTAGAATGATCACAGAACCGCTGCGTCAGCGTTCCAGCACAATAAATCCATGGATCCTCGCTCAACGGTATTTTAAGTTAAATCGAGCAGCTATGACGTCCCTTGCTGTTTTGCCCTGAACGTTCCACGTAGTGGTTAAACAAAAATAGTTTAATAATTATTGTTAGGACTGAATTATGAACACAAGCAAAATTGAGCCTATAAGTTAAAAACATTTTATAATATAACAAATTATTTTACACTCTTGGACTTAGGACTTTGGATGGACATGAAGCTTTGGACTTTGGACGGACATGAAAGCAGTCCTGGGTTCGAATCCCAGCGTAAACTCGCAAAAAGGCAATATTAGGTCACACTGCACACGGTTTCGCTATAACATTATAGGAAAACCAAAACGTTATTGGAACAGTTAATTTCTAAGAATAGATTCGGCTACTCTTATTCAGACACTCATTTTGAAGTGAAACTTCTTTAGCTGTGTTGAGAGTAAAATTTCAAGGTCGCGTCATGGCAATACCGTCACGTCATGGAACAAGGCGACAATTAACGTATCTTTGAATCTTGTCAAAGAAGTATCACGTCGGACACGTATGCTCGGCACACACGCTCTTATTCTTTAAATATCACTTAATAACTATAGCAATACAGCACCACTCCTACGCCGAATTATGCCAAACATAAAAAAAAAACAATACATACTCCTAAAATTCAGCATACATTGCTCGCGTCCTAAACAACGCAGCGTACATTTCCGAATAACAACCGCAGCCTACTTCAGCCGGCGACATTCATCACGCGACCGGAGCGCGATCAGTCGCGCGACTAACGGCCGTGTCGATGTCGCACGGTGTAGCGTCAGCATACATGTAAATCTATATACTAATATTATAAAGCTGAAGAGTTTGTTTGTTTGAACGCTCTAATCTCAGGTACTACTGCTCCGATTTGAAAGATTCTTTCGGTGTTAGATAGCCTATTTATCGAGGAAGGCTATAGGCTATATATCATCACGCTAGAACCGACAGGAGCGGAGCAATTCGGGTAAAACCGCGGGGCACAGCTAGTAATAAATAACTAAAATAACTTTATTTCTCTCCACAACAATATTATTACATTTAAACTCAAATGTTAATTATTTAACTAAATTTTTAGAAATACTTGATCTTGATGAAGTAAAGCGAAGTTGGTAGTTGGTACCTACTCTTTCGAACAGCTGATTGGCTCTGTTATATGTAAAAAAAATAGCAAAGCCTATAAATAAATTTAGCCTAAATTAAACTAATCCTCACTGGGTATGTAACAAAAGTTAAACTAGCTAAAAAAAATGTGTGCGTGTACTAGTGTACACACGTAAGAAGTGAAACTTCTTTATGACCTTATTTTTCAAAAAATAATTTACTACATGCAACTTTACAGAAATATCGAATCACGCGTGGTAGGGATAAGAAAAAGATGGGGCGTAATGGAAAAATGTCACGCGTAACGAAAAAATGTTACACTAAATTTTTTTCCAACTCCGATTAAGAAGTTTCACTTCAAATATTGGAAATATCTTTGCAAAAGTAAATTAAGATATTATTTTTTGATGTCCATACAAAAAAGCAAAGGACACATAGATTTTTTTACGTTGCGTCCATACAAAAAAAAGTAGCGACTGAAGAAAACCAATTTATTTGCTGTCGCTACATAATCAGTTTTCGTGGACAACTGAAAAATCATGGTTCTACATACAAACGCTTTGCGGTCAGCTGATTAACACGCAGTTGACGAATAATAATTATACACTCGCATACCGTGAACTACCCGCATACTTGTAAAGTGCAACACATTCAGCGCATAATGCATAAACATCCTTGTGCTTTATTGGAAAATAATGATAAAAAAACGTGTGGCACTCGGGGACTGCCGCGGTAAAGCTATTGCATGCTATGCCTTCAAGCCACACCTCCGCCCGTCGGAGTGGGGAGCGTGAGGTTTTTTCGTTACGGAATTTCTAGATTCTGTCCCCGCGCTCAAGGCCTGCGATAGAAGCTATGCAATAGCTTAAAAATAATTAAAATATTCGGTTAAACAAAGGGCAAAAACAGGTAGAGGGTGGTAGCATTTGCTGATCTTTCCCTGAAGCTGATTCTCAGTGAATCCTGAAAATTTGAGAATCAGTTGTATGAAAGCATGTTGTATGAAAATGACAATAACATACAAAATGATGAATCTAAATATCTTTATTCCTCGACGTTTGACCAAACATTCCTGAGATTATCGCGTTCAAGTAAATAATCAAACAAACAAATTCTTCAGTTTTATAAGTAGCACCTCGTTAAGTCGAACCTCGATAAGTCAAAAACCTCCAAATCTCGAAAAAATGTCTTGTTCCCTTCCCTTCAAACCCGAAAACCTCTATTACTTGAAATTTTGTCCCTCTGTTAGTCGAAATAATCACCGAGTCCCTACAAGCCATTTTGGTACATATTTTCACTCTATAACTCGAAAAATCAAATTTGACCTCTGTATCTCGAACATAGCAACGTTTTATTTTACAACCAGTACACTATTGTTTCTTAGAAAACATTTTAGGAGTATACGATAATTAATTTATGACTCACGAAACACGTGTTTGCGTTAAGTATCTGATGACGAAATTATCGATTCAGTAGCTCAGAAAACCGATACTAATGATTAAGATGACATAGAAGACGTGAATAGTACATGCGCTCCATGGGTTTCCATCAAAGAGGCAAGAACCGTATTGAAAATACCTTACGAAATTTTATAAAGCAAACCAGTATCTTTGAAAAAGAAGAATTTTCTGCTCTTTATAGATTATAAAATGCTAGAGAACAACCAAATTATCTAAAGCAAAAAAAATACTGACTTTTTTAATGCCATATTTTTTATTTTAAAATGATTTGAAATAATATTGATATAATTAAAAACATGTTTGTGACCTCTGCAAGTTGAATTTTAATTTATTTTACCTCTGTAACTCAAAATTAATAAGAATAAACCTCAAACTCTTTATGTCGAATCAAAATCCGCCTAAGTCGAAATCCTCCATAAGTTGAAAACTCTATAACTCGAATTTTTTGGCGTCTCCCTTGATATTCGACTTATAGAGGTGCTACTGTATTAGTTTAGATATGGACATGAAGCATTTCTTTATGGAGCATAGTAGTAATATTAAAAACTAGCGGTCCGCCTCGGCTTCGCCCGTGGTACATATTTCGCAATAAAAGGTAGCCTATGCTCTTGTCAGGGTCTAAAGATTGTTTGTGCCAAATTTCATCAAAATCGGTCCAGTAGTTTATGCGTGAAAACCTGCATACATACACACATACATACAAACCTTTCCTCTTTATAATATTAGTAGGTAGTTATTATAGATAAAATATTTTTACGAAATGAAAGGCATAGACATCCAAGTTAGTATTTTCAAGCTTACGTCTATAAATACAAATTTATTTATAAACGCACATTTGAGTAAAGATGATAAACCATACCGTTTTGCACCAATTGCTGAAATAACCACTGCCTCTTTCTCTCCTCAACATTTCATATATCTCCATCCTTCTCGCACATACGTGACTGGCCATTCTGATGGACGTTTGACAATAACATTAGTTTTGGAGGGAAATGCTCTGATTGGATTATTGAAAGATGTCCCGTGATTTATGGTGTACTTTTGTAATGTTTCCATTGATTTTCCTTATCGGAAAACTTTGGTTTGTACACAAACATGCAGCGTAATATATTAGTTTAGTAACTAATGTATACTTTGAAAATATATTCGATTCGAAATAAGTAATAACTACTTATTACTTTGAAAATCAGTCTATAATTAATTAATTTTAAATTAGATGCCAAAAATATAGTTTTCGTGAACAGTAAAAATGCGAAAATTTGATAGGTTGTTGGTTTTTTCATAAGATGTGCTATTGCTATTTTTACATAAAAATTATTGAAAGAATTTATGGAAGTGTATGGATATGAATCAATACCAGGAATTAGAATAACATATTTCGTATCATTACAACAAAAGACTATACTGTAGTCTGTAATACAGCTATGATACTATAAAAGAAAAATATCATTTTATTGTAAAATTTTATACAAAGTGTACAGTGTACAGATTAAATGAAAAAAAAATTGGTTGTCTGTAAAGTCGGTTTACTGACGATAGTTGAACGTGACAACGGCCTATTGTGCTTCTTCAAGCCTACGTGGAACGCCTCAGAGCGAGGTAACGCCGCATGTCATGTTTTTTCGTGCGTGCAGCCGGCTATCGATTTATAAGACGTTGTCACTTGTCACGTCAAAAATAAGCAACCGAAACATAAATAATCCGGAACCTCCGGAGTCCGGACCAAGAAGCTTATATAATACCTAGGTAGTTAGTTAGGTGTGAAAGGGATAAGAAACATACAGGCGTCATTCAAGGTCATATTTTCTTGTTATAAGTGAATGTTCATACTGAAATCTCCAGTGTATTAGATATAAGCTTCTTGCTCCGACAGTCTATTTAAAGAAAAAACAAGAATTGACACTTACGCGTTGTCTATGAAAAAAAAAACAACAAGACGTCACTTTTAAATGATCTATATTCAAATGTAATTCGGTAAAGCGCGCCATTCTCGGCGCGACGTGTATGTTCGTATAGTCTGTCAGACGGGAGCTTTAAGTACATTTCCTTCATTTCGAAATTCCCGCTCACAATCATTGTAGCAATTTTCCGGGGCATCCGTCGTGAGAGGCCGCGGGGGCGGTAGTTTAAGAGCTAACATATAAACTAGACTTTACATGTAACTGTTATAAAACTAACATGAAAGTTATTGCATTAATTAATTTTTGAAACCATTCACTTCAATTAAATTCATATTTCATATATCAATTTTGTTTATAAATTAAAAAGATAGGCACATTCATTTACAACAAGACAAACAATATTTGATATAATTGCAATTAATTGCGATTGAATAATTTTTGCTTACTTAAAATTCGTATTGTTTAAAATGTTATTTAATCAGTGTGTACTTTCTTCAAGTTTTAATTGACTTTCGAATGCGCGATAGATTTTAGTGAAACCTTTAATTGTAACAATTTATAATTTAGCTAAGAAAGAACTGCAAAATCACATCATAATATCAATTAATACAATATAGTTCTTTCCCCAAGAAAAAATACTACCCAAAACCACATAAATTAGATACAACAAAAACAATCTATTAAAAACTTCATCCAGCTCTCAGTCCACAGGGTGGGGGTAAAGTGGGGGTGGCAGGAGGCGGCCGGGAGCCCAGTGACGTCGCTTGAGCGTGTGAAAATTACATTCCGAGAGCGCCTCGCATATCTATCACTTGCAAATTTAACTTTAGTTTCTGAACGTTAGTGTAACCATCCACTTTAATATAACCCGCTTATGTACGATCACGTGAATGTCCTGCTTTATTTTTAATCTGTGGATTAGTTGCCGCATATAATAAATGTAGGATGGTCAATGTCAAACGGCAAAAGGATTGTAATTCAAATTAGTTTTACGTTACGTAAATATAAATATTTTTTTAAGTTTAAATCGTATAAAAATAATAAATAAATAAAAGAACTTTAGAATTTAATACCAAGAATTGAATGTGAATTTTGCACAAATGTGTAGACCGTGGCCGATTATTGTTTAAATTTTTTAACTAAGAACTACTACTGTCTGAAATCCATACTAATAGGTATTATAAATGCGAAAGTAACTCTGTCTGTCTGTCTGTTACTTAATCACGCCTAAACTACTGAACCAATTTGCATGAAATTTGGTATGGAGATATTTTGATACCCAAGAAAGGACATAGGCTACCTTTTATTGCGAAATATGTACCACGGGCGAAGCCGGGGCGGACCTCTAGTAGCAAATAAACGTAGGTACCTACTATAGTAACTAGGTTCAATGTATATTATAATGTCATTGTATTTTGAATGTTTAATTAATTACATAATGGTTCCATGTGTTCAATTTTGTTTGGTGAATAAATGATTATAATTATAGGCTACTAGGTAGACTACCTATTTGGGTACCTAACGAATGAAGCTAGTCTAATATTAAGAGATTTTTTTTATGTTTGAAACGATTTATCTCATTAACTACGCAACCGATTTTAAAATTTCTTACACCATTAGAAAGCTTTGCACTTTTTTATATCATACATATTTCCTATAGAAGTGGCTAGTTATTAAAAAATACATTTTTTTCAAATCAATTGTAGTACGTTGATTGCGTCAAAAATCAATACAAGGTACAGAGCCAAATGGGACCTCTAATGCGATTCTGATTGCCGGGAAGGTGCCAAGAGGTGAAACGTTTACATTTTTAATGTGATTAATGTGCAGTCTAGCTTAGGTTTGCTAATAAACTAAATATTACTTGGTACCTACACTTGAATTCTACACACTGGGGAAAGAAAGGAAATGGCTTTTACCAGGCATATAGCCGACTTTGCTTAATTGATATAAAAGAGCATGTGTGCCGAGCGCAAGTGTCAAAAGTGAAAGTTCTTTGGCAAGATTCAAAGATACCAAAATCGTCGCCTTACTCCATAACGTGACGGTATTCAATAGATGTTTTAAGCAAAACATCAGAAAAAGTATACAGGGTGTCCCACTATTGGTATACTAAGCGCGAAGAGACTTGTAGTTTTGCATACACTGATCACGTAAAAAATACTTAAACAACAAAATTACGTCAAAAATTTTTTGCTAAATTTTTCCTGAAAATCCATGTTTTCTTCTCTAGCTTCGCGCAGCCGGCATATACCGCTTCTCTAATGTGAGGATTTTGTCTATGAAAACATAATATTAAACGATAGCTCATGTGCTGGTGACAAAGTTGGGCGGGTTGCTTGTTATGGGTGTACACATAGAGTTTTAAGAATTCATCTACTTGAAAAAAAAATGCGTCTAGAATTTTTTTAGTATTTTTTACGTACTTAGCGTATGCAAATCTATAATCTCCTTTGGGCTTAGTATACCAACAGTGGGACACCCTGTATACATTTTTTTATATTTTACAAAAAAAAACCGGCCAAGTGCGAGTTGGATATTGGTATCAAGCTGAAATTTATATATAGAATACTCAAATCTACGGCCTCTTTAAGCTGTGAAAAAAATCAAACTTATAAGCCAAAACAATCTAAAGTTTCACAGCCGTTTATGCTACAAATTTTCCCAAATTTCGACATTCGCAATGGATTAAACTCAAACTCAAACTCAAACTCAAACATTTATTTATTCAATTAGACTTCTTCTAGAAGCACTTTTGAAACGTCATTAAGTACATATTTTAACATTTACCACCGATTCGGAAAGCAGTATCTACGGAGAAGAATCGGCAAGAAACTCCATAGTTGCTCTTTTTAATCATGTCAGATTTACAATTTTACAAATTACATATGTAATAATATCTATTATATTATCATAATATGCCAAAGAACTGTCCTGTGGTTTTTACGCGACAACCCTCCATGGGTTTTTATCTTCCATATATTCCTTAATACTGTAATAGGCTCTCTTGACAAGTACATTTTTTATATAAGATTTAAATTTAGAACTACTTAACTCTTTAATATTATGAGGAATTCTGTTGTAAAAGCGTATACCTTGGCCCATAAATGAATTTTTAACTTTAGCTAGCCGGAATAATGGCATTTCAATTTTATTTCTGTTTCTCGTGTCATAACAATGTCTATCTCCTACTTTTGTGTGTAAGTAAGCGTTATTATGTACATATAAAATATTATTAAATATATACTGCGACGGTACAGTAAGGATACCAGTATTCTTAAAGAGATCTCTTAGTGAGTCTCGAGCACGCAAATTATATACAGAGCGTATGGCTCTTTTCTGTAATATAAATATAGTTTCTATATCTGCAGCCCTGCCCCATAGCAGAATTCCATAGGACATTATGCTATGAAAGTAGCTAAAGTAAACCAATCTAGCCGTTTCTTCATCGGTGAGATGCCTTATTCTTCTAACTGCATATGCAGCTGAGCTGAGCTTAGCAGCGGTGGTGGTAACATGGGCCCCCCATTGAAGCTTCTCATCTAATGTCAAACCAAGAAAAACAGTCGATTCCACAGGGTATAATACCTCCCCGTTTAAAATAATATTCCTTTTCACCTTTTTTACATTTGGGAGGATAAATTCTACACAATTTGTTTTTTTTTGTATTTAATAGTAAATTATTAGCATTAAACCAATTGGATATGCGTAAAAGAGCAGAGTTTACTTCGTCAACATTTGTGTCATGTCTATCCACATTAAAAATTAATGAGGTGTCATCTGCAAACAGTACTATTTCACACATATCCTGCAAATAATAAGGTAAGTCATTAATATACACTAAGAACAAAAACGGTCCTAAGATAGATCCCTGCGGAACACCTATGTTAATCGGCGCACCGCGAGATTTCTCTCCATTAACGACAACGGTTTGTACCCTGTTCTGAAGATATGAAGCTATGAGATCCTGAGCTAAACCTTTGATACCATAAAAATTTAGTTTCCGTAATAGAGTGGAATGTTCTACACAGTCGAAAGCCTTAGAAAGGTCGCAGAATATCCCCAAAGCATTCTTTGAATTTTCCCATGCTTTGTATATATGTGACAAAAGAGCTACTCCGGCATCAGTGGTAGAGCGCCCCTTTGTGAAACCATACTGTTTGGCGTGCAGTAAACCATTTGATGCAAAATGACTATTTAATTGGTTTAAAATTAGTTTCTCGAAGACTTTGCTCAAAGTTGGTAATATGGAAATTGGCCTATAGTTATTACTGTCTTCTTTGTCACCACTTTTAAATAAAGGAATAACTTTACTAAACTTTAGTAAATCAGGGAATATACCACAGTCGCAACACTGATTAAATATAAACGCTAGTTGATTGGCAATGTTTTCTATGATATTATTTACTAAATTTACAGACATACCCCAGAGATCACAGGTTTTTTTTAAATTTAATGTTTTAAAGGTTTTAATAATTTCATCAGCAGTCACGTGTCGCAATTCAAATAATTTGTTACACTCAGCAACGTGATCCCTCAATAAAGACTCTGCAAGCGCTGAAGACGAATTTAAATTCTTAGTTAAACTAGCAGGGACACTACTAAAGAAATCTTCAAAAGCAAGCGCAACATCAGCACTTTTGTCAATGACCCTACCAGAGTTGACAAGTTTTATGGTACTATCGTTTGATCGGATTTTGCCCAATTCACCATTAATAATTGTCCAAACCGTTTTAACTTTATTGTCAGAGTTGCGTATTTTGTCTCTGATATACAAACTCTTGGCAGTGAAACAAACTTTTTTAAATGTTTTTGAATAATTTCTAACATAACTAAGAAACGACAAGTCTTTGTTATATTGTTTCATACCATATAACTCGTAAAGAACGTTCCTGCATCTGTGTATACTAGGAGTTGCCCATTGGCTGAATGGTAAATCCTTGGTAATAGTTAAAGATTTAATTTTAAATATTTTTTCATATTCACTATGAATGAACTTAAAAAGATTTGTAAACATTTCACAAGGATTTTTATGAAAGGATTGATTATTCAGGTCAGGTAATTTATTATCAATATTATTTCTAAATGTATGAATGCCTTTTCTAGTTATAGGCCTAACATTAATTCTTTTAAATGTAGGTATGCAATCCCATTCAAAAACTACTTTCTGGCCACAGTGATCCGAAGTTAGCGTGTTGAGAATATATTTTTCTAAACATTTGCAATCACAGTATATATTATCAATACAAGTTGCAGAAGTAGGTGTTATTCGTGTGGGCTCATCAAAAAGTTTATACAGATTAAATGAATGAAACAAATTAACTATTCGTGTTGCCGTTTGTGTGTGTAAAAACAGGATTAAACGGAACTTTAGGTGTGCGAGTGCTCCGATTCACTCTTGACCAGTTTTTTTTTAATATTTTGTACAGTATAAGATTTTTTTTCTATTTTATCGAGTACGATTTTGGGGGGGGTCATGACGCGATATTGAAATTTTACTCAGCCTAAAGAAGTTTCACTTCAAAAAGGTACTTTATACGCGATATTGGTCAGGACAATCTAAGCTTTTGTTAATCACGAGGTTGCTCCCAAAACGTAAAATACTTTGAAAATAAATAATTAAAACATCGATTTTAAATACTCGCCAAAATACAAATAAAATGCTAATTGTCTAGAAACAAATGCAGTTTTTATGATATGTACCTGTTCAGGCATTTTAATGGTCTCATTTTATTTTCTCCATTTTCCCTTCCAGCTCTACCTTCCTATCTAAAACTACTTATTTACCTAAAAACTATCTTAAATAAATGAATAAAATTAATTAATGCATTTTTGGTATTATTTTTTATGTAAATTTTACCCTAATTTACTTAAACTTATTATTTTTA
>CAJQZN010019496.1:0-12175 GCA_907164685.1 Colias eurytheme | reverse complement strand
GGCAATGTACACAACATAAATTTGCATTTTGTCTCACTACTAATTTTATACTACACTAATACATAGAGTGATTCAAGAGGAAGGTTTTAGTATATAATTTATTAGGTTTTAGACAAAGCGGGCGAAGCCGCAGGCGTTAAACTAGTTTTTTATATTATAAACTTACTTGAATTAAAGTCCGGATGAATGATGATTTTCTTCACGTTTCTCTCTTGATACGGGTAAAATTCGTTCTGTGTTTGTGTGCTCCAATCGCCCGCTCGACATTTTAACTGAAATAACATATTATATACATATTATTGTTCATGCATACTAATATTATAAAGCTGAAGAGTTTGTTTGTTTGCTTGCTTGAACGCGCTAATCTCAGGAACCATGGTGATAGTGGTAGTGGTAGTTATAGTCATAGTCGTAGTCGAAGACATAGTCATATTTGAAGTCATAGTCATAGTCGAAGTCGAAGTCGAAGTTGAAGAAATAGTTACATATAATGATAGTTACTTATAGTTACAGTTAGGGTGACAAATCAACATCGAGCTATGCTGCGCTGTACTGCGCTGTGCTGTGTTTGGTGAACTCGCTCGTCTAATATTTTAATGAGGATACAAACAAACCATGCTGTGCTGCGCTGTGTGAGGCTACGCTCTGTTTAAAAACGCAGCAGTCTCGAGCGAGGCGCGCTACCCGCCATGCTGAGCCGCGCTGTGCTGAACTGTGCTATGTTTTTATGGAGCTCTGCCATGCTGCGCTGTGTCGAGCTTATCACTACATAGTATAAAACAAAGTCGCTTTCTCTGTCCCTATGTCCCTTTGTACGCTTAAATCTTTGAAACTACGCAACGGATTTTGATGTAGTTTTTTTTTAATAGATAGAGTGATTCAAGAGGAAGGTTTATATGTATAATAACATCCATTAAATAGTGGAGAAGTACTGTTATTTTTGAGGTTTCTAATGTGATGTCGTAAAAAATTACATTTATTCCGCTTACATTGCAAACGCAGGCTGAACCCTACGAGTTTTATCAAAATAATGTACTAAGTATTTATACACATTGAAAAGGTCTACAGAAAAGTCCGCGATGGTATATGTCCATCTCTTATGGATAACCCACAATAACTTTTTTTTGTCATTTACTTTTTACGACAAATAATGGCTAATTTTCGAAGCGATTTTAACCAATACAGCATTAATCCTTAACCAATTAAATACCTTGAATACATTGTTCATTTAATATAGATCTATATGGCTCTTTACACCGTATGATTTAAGTGAATATTTTCGAAGATATTACAGATTTAAAAAATTGCGGGACGTAGCGTTTGCGGCGGCACCGGCCGGCCGCCCGGCTATATATTTTATACCCGTGCGAAGCCGGAGCGGGCCGCTATGTTTTTATATTGTACAACGTTCACAGTTTTTCTGTAGTGTATTTAGTATCAGCATTGCACCCGTGCGAAGCTGGGGCGGGTCGCTAGTTAATAATAATTAAAATGATTTTTAGTCATTCGCAAATATTAAAAAAAAATCGTCTTCAGTGGCAATACTCTTTAGAAAATTCTCCGTATTTTTCACGTATGGTGTGAGGTAACAAGCTACCGTGACTGGACTCTTTTAAAGACAAAATAACACATAAAATATCCATATCCGCTTCTTCTTCACTTTCATCTTCATCGGATTCAACTATGTCGTAATGTTTACGTTTTTTTTTTAAAATAGGGTCATATTTGACGAGATAAACGACTACACGAGCTGCTGATTACTTTATACTGAGCTAGATTGTTAAAAAACGTAGCTTAAGAAACACAGCATAGCACAGCGCAGTACAGCGCAGCATCGTTTAATTGTTAAAAAAACGTAGCTTAAGAAACACAGCACAGCACAGCGCAGTACAGCGCAGCATAGCTCGATGTTGATTTGTCACCCTTAGGCCATTCTCCCATTACGATACGCACAGGCGATTCAAGTATCCTGCAAGTCTTGGGGACTAGTCGCCGCGGAATATCTATACTAATATTATAAAGAGGAAAAGTTTGTATGTATGTATGTATGTATGTATGGTTTTCACGCATAAACTACTGGACCGATTTTGATGAAATTTGGCACAGCTAATCTTTAGACCCTGAGAAAGAACATAGGCTACCTTTTATTGCGAAATATGTACCACGGGCGAAGCCGGGGCGGACCGCTAGTCTCACATACATTTGTATGTAGGCTCGCACACTACGCTACCGGTACAATGTATGTGAGATATTCCGCGGCGACTAGTCTCCGAGACTTGCATGATACTTGAATCGCCTGTACGTATCGTAATGGGAGAATGGCCGGAGTATTACATTTTTTTTTTAATAGTGGGGAAATCTTCCAAAGATACCCACGGCTCCCGGGGAAGGAGCCGTGGGTTATGTCGGATTCTTACCGACTAAAACCCCACTGTGTTCCGTCGAGCCGCTTTAATGATGGGGCCGCGGGTATTGTTAGAATTCTTCTGCGACACTAGAGTATTACCTGTTCATTCGTCAGTCTGTGAACAGTATGTGCTGCTGTCAAAACAACGGAGGGATGTATGAGCGAACCCCCGCCTGTGTAGTCTTGCTGATTCCAAGCTTTGTTGGTATTTGATGTCCTGTAAATAATATGGTTAGGGGAATTAATTGAATGAAAAAAAACACTAAAAGAATGAAAAAAAAAACATATTTTTTGTACCTATATAGCACAAGAAAAATAACAATTGAGATTGGTTAAAACGAGCTGGACGTATTGCATCTACAACATAATTAGAAATTAAATATTTTAACGTTTTTTCATCGCGATTTATTCATTTCTAGCTGTTCCGCGCGGTTTCATCCGCGTGGCTCCGCTACTGTGGGTCTTAGCGTGATGATATATAGCCTATAACCTTCCTCTATAAATGGGCTATCTAACACCGAAACAATTTTTCAAATCTGACCAGCAGTTCCCGAGATTAGCGCGTTCAAAGGAACAAACAAACAAACTCTTCAGCTTTATAATAATATGTTAGTTTAGATATTATTGTCCCGACATTTCGCACACTTTGAAGCGAGCGTGGGTATAATGAATAAATTGCGTTTAAAATCTGTTAAATCTTTAATTTCTAAGCCAACTAGTTTTAGCCAAATTCAAACTCAAAATCAAACATTTATTTATTCAATTAGACTTCTCCTAGAAGCACTATTGAAACGTGATTACATATTTTTAACATTTACCACCGATTCGGAAAGCAGTATCTACGGGGAAGAACCGGCAAGAAACTCCATAGTTGCACTTCTTTGTCAGTTTTACAATTTAATTTTACAAAATACATATTATGTAACATCAAGGTAACATCACATATTTTCGTAATATGCCAAAGAATTCAATTCAATTGTTATTTTCTAAGCAATAAGAAGGCTAGTAGTAAAATATAGTTTACCTCAAAACAGCGATCATCCACGGGAACTCGCCATACGTTGCACTGCCAGGCGAGGTCTGTATGTCATAAACCCGGTTACTCCAACCACATCCCTTGTTGTCATTTACCTTAGTTAACGGGGTTTCTGTAACCATTACCAACTTGGTGAGAGGACAGCATGTTTTGGAACCGCGGCAACGCCTGAAATAAGTTTCAAAGTTTCAAAGGTTTCAACAAATCTTTATAATAATAATCGTACATATTGTTTGATATAAAATCAATATGAAAGAATCAATCGGTAAAAAATAATTTTAAATACTATTTATATTTTATAATATTATTATTGAGAATAAAGGAGACCATTTTTTTGTTTGGAGAATAGGCCCACCTCAATTTCTTAGCGTATATTAATGAAATGTGTGTTTATTTGTTCCTTGAAGTCCCCAGATTACAGTGGTGACATTACTTTTACATGTTTTAACCGGAATCTTTAGAAATACGTGTGCAAACATTCACCTCATTACTACATAAAAACTAACTGATAATGAGTGATTTGTCTTGTGTGACCCATCCGAATCATTGGGTACAATATATTTAAATAAATTAATAAATAAATATTAGAAAACATCATATTATACATTGTCACGATTCCAAGCTCGGAAATCGGACACAACGAAGGTACCACAAACACAGAGACCCGATTTGGTTATAAATAGTATAGAAAATAGATATAAGTGGGTGTACCTCAAGTTTCTGGACCTTGATGCGATTTTAGCGATTGGGAAAACTGATTCAATAAGAAATTATTAGTTAAGTAGGTAGGTATTTAGGTACGTGATATTTTATGACTAGGAGTAGGTACATAATATTAGGATAGGAATCCATTTGCACAGCTATTCTATTATTAATGTTCAATTGTAATATTAAACGCTCAGTTGTAGCAATTTCATTTTAAAATAGGTAAAAAAACATTGTTTACATTCATTGCAAAGTGCAAACATTGACGACAGGAGGAATCTGACATATTCCGTCAAACTTTGACGGTCAAAGCAGCCAATCAGCCAATAGATATTATAACGTTTCGTTACACGGATTTATTTAGCTGAGTAGAAACAAATTGTTTTATTTGATAAATGACAGGATTTAAAATCGCTATCAATCATATTCTTCCATATAAATAAGAAAACAGTTTCTAAAGTAGTTTATTGAAGGCAATTTTTTTCGCCTTTTGGTTTTATTTTCATTCTATTGATAAAAACGTTTCGTTTCAGTTTTTTGTAATGTTGGCCATTGTTCTTGGTTTGTAGACAGCACACTACAGCAGGGATGATATCAAAATAAGGCTTTTTAATTCGATTTCATGATTCCGGTTTCGTTTGTAAAACATCAAAGTTACAAAATTCATAATATAATTTTATATTTTTACACGTTTTTTTTTATGACTATACGTTACCGAGTCTTGGTGGGCCCACAAAAAATAGTCGCCTTTATGAAATAATTTTACTGTCATTCGATTTCATACAAACATTTAACCATTTAACATACTACATACAAGTGAAGCTATTATGTGTTTAAAAAATGACCAACAAAATAATTTTAACAATGTTTAGACATGTAGTACATACCTAGACGGTAATGCATGCATGGCATGCTTTTACGTGAATTTTCGCGCTACATGAGCATCTAAAAATATAAAATCATGCCTAGTATATTAATCATGCACGACTTATGATCGTATATAAAGTTGACTTACAAAAAAGTAAATGGGCTTTCTTCTTGCCTCTCCTCACACTCTTTGAAGTTCACACATACACCGAACGTCATGTCGTTCGTGCGGCAAAATTCAACTGTAACATATTTTATTAATTTTAAACTAGCTTTCCGCCCGCGTAGTCAAAGAAAAACCCGCATAGTTCCCGTTCCTGTGAAATTTCCGGGATAAAACCTATCCTATCTCCTTTCTCAGGGCTCAAGCTATCTCTGTACCAAATTTTAAGTAAATCCATGCAGTACCTTTTGAGTTTAGGACAATACATACAAAAAAAATCTATATTCGCTTCGATATCGATTGTAGATTACGCTCCAAGTATTTTTTTTTAATGTTCAATGTAATGCACACATTAGCGAAGCGGTTACTATATGCCTGTGTGACATTCTGTATATTTTTTCTGAGTTTGTTACCACAGAACTTTTGCTAGGTCAACTGCTTTTGATGATATTTTTAAAACTTGCGCCTCTCATTGGGTCCTATTTTTTCACCATAAATAGTATAATATATGTACACTTACGTCTATGCGACAAAGCGCCATCTTGTGTTAACAACACTGTTAATAACATAAAACATAACAGTGGTAACCTGAAAATTAACATTTGATTATATTAATTACTAGCGGTCCGCCCCGGCTTCGCCCGTGGTACATATTTACGTTTTCTCTACATAAGAACCATCCTCGTACTTCAAGGAATATAATAAAAAAAGAATTATCGAAATCGGTTCAGCCGTTCTCGAGTTATGCGCTTACCAACACATTTTGCGATTCATATTATTTTTCGATTCATATTAGATTAATTCATATTATATTCACAGAATCCTACAAATTATGAATGCGAAAGTTTATATGTTTGTTTGTTTGTTACTTCTCCAAACAAAAACTGCTCAACCGATTTTCATGAAATTTGGCATACACAAAGAGGGTAACTTGGATTAATACAGGATAGTTTTTATCTAATCTCAGGAACAATTGGTCCGATTTGGAAACTTCTTTCAGAGTTAGATAGTCCATTTATTGAAGAAGACTATAGGCTATATATCATCACGCTAACACCAATAGGAGCGAAATAATGCGGGTAAAACCGCAAGGCACAGATAGTGACGAAATGTTAGTATGAAAGGGATGAAAATTTGTATGATATCCACGCATTTGGTTCTTGGAAATATCAGATCATCTATAACTACTAATATTATAAAGCTGAAGAGTTTGTTTGTTTGTTTGTTTGAACACGCTAATCTCAAGAACTACTGGTCCGATTTGAAAAATTCTTTCGGTGTTGGATAACCCATTTATCGAGGAAGGCTATAGGCTAAACATCATCACGCTAAGACCAATAGGAGCGGAGCCAAGTGGGTGAAACCGCGGAGCTCAGCTAGTTTATTTATATACGACGTATTTCATCATCAAATAGATTTGATTAGGTACAAATTAATTACAAATTATAAACGAAAATAAATACGCATTATCCTTATAATATGTCACCGGAAAATAACAATGTTCGGTAAGTTTATATATACAATTTATCTCTCGTTTGGATTCCTACTTACGATAGTTTATTTTCCTAAAAAAATTATTAACTTTCGGATCTTGTTATCTTTCGGTGTCATATACAGTGTGGAAATTTTCTATGGGCCCTGGAGGGAAAGTACTTGAAATACTGAAGATAGCAAATTTTGCTGAAAGGAAACATTCATTTATTTTTAAAAAGAAATAGAGATTCAAAGATTTTTCGAAAATTCACTTGCTTCGACCGGGGTCGAACGAACTAAAAATGTAAAAAAATAAAATTTTCTTTTTTCAGGTTCAGAAGTATTTGCGTGAGAGAGAAGAAACATACATACACACAATATACATGGCCATCCTCACAAACATACGCATCATCACTACATAGTATAAAACAAAGTCACTTTCTCTGTCCCTATGTCCCTTTGTATGCTTAAATCTTTTAAACTACGCAACGGATTTTGATGCGGTTTTTTTAATAGATATAGTGATTCAAGAGGAAGGTTTTAGTATATAATTTATTAGGTTTAAGTCAAAGCGGGCGAAGCCGCAGGCGGTAAGCTAGTTTATAATATTAGTAGGATAGGATAGGATATCACAAGAGCTTAAATATCTAATATTGTATTGTTCAAATTGTAAAAAATTAGAAAAAAATACTCACATAATTATAAGACACAAGTACTATCGTCAATACTTTAAAATATACTGAATACTTCAGTATATTTATAAATATTTCTCGTGCTTGCGTGAAAACCCATTTTGATAGCAATGTAGGTGTGGAAATGTTAAACAAAAAATGTTGTGTGGTTTTATGAAACCACGGTAAAAGTGAAACTAACTTTCCGAACACTGCTTTATACCTACTCGGCAGCCGACCGTCACGCGACATGCGCTACACAGACCAAAAAGTTTGAGACGATGTAATAAAAGTTTCACTTTAACAATACAGTTTATTTTACGAAAGAAAAAAGAAATACATATATACTTACCATGTTGAATTTGATATTTTTGATTTTATAGCATTCAATTTATAAATTTATACATATAGCTACCATGTTAAATACGAGGCCTTATCGCTTATACGCGTTCTCTACCAGGCAACCTTTGTTTATACTAATATTATAAGGAGGAAAGGTTTGTAATTATGTATGTATGTATGGTTTTCACGCATAAACAACTGGACCGATTACAATGAAATTTAGCACACATATAGAGGGTACCTTGGATTAACACATAGGATAGGATTTATCCCGGAAATCCCACGGGAACGGGAACTATGCGGGTTTTACTTTGAAAACGCGGGCGAAGCCGCGGGAGCAAAGCTAGTTATTAAATATTATTTAGGAGATATTATTTGAAAAGGGTGTTGACAAACATGAAAACTTCGATTTGAAGAGTGGTAAAATTTAACTTTATTTTGGTACCTATAGTTACACGTCTTCCACGATACTATTTTTTAAAGAGGAAGAGTGCCATCCATTTTATTACATAATATAAAAATGAATCGCAAAATGTGTTGGTAAGCGCATAACTCGAGAACGCGTGGACCGATTTCGATAATTCTTTTTTTATTATATTCCTTGAAGTACGAGGATGGTTCTTATGTAGTGAAAACGTAAATATGTTACATATATCTGTAAGTATATCATTCCATGCCTTTATTTCCTTATTTTTTTACTAACTGTGCCCCGCGGTTTTACCCGCATTACTCTGCTCCTGTTGGTCTTAGCGTGATGATATATAGCATATAATATAGTATAGCCTTCCTCGATAAATGAGCTATCCAACACTGAAATAATTTTTCAAATCGAACCAGTAGTTCCTGAGTTTAGCGCGTTCAAACAAACTCTTCAGCTTTTGAGCTTTATAATATTAGTAAGTATAGATAACAATTAATGCAATATTTCATTTCGTTTTGGCAAGTCAGTGATACCAAAGTGTAATAATGTAATTATTATATTTAAGTTGTTCATTGATAACCTTTGACGGTATAGTTAGAATTAAGACGAATTGTGATAGTATTTAAGATAAAAAATAAAATAAACCACATAGACATATTTTAAGTATCTAGGAAGGAAGGAGTATATGAATAACATGTTATTTTTTTAGGATATTTCTCGCATTAATGGTAACTCCATATTACATAATATATTGTATACCTATATATCGGTTTTCCTTAAGGGTGTTTTTTCACAATTAATGTGCGAGGATATGTATTATGTAGCGAGGAATCAGGAATGTGTTTACTGTTTGTTAATAACCAATCATATTACCAGGGCCCGTAGACAAATTTACAATTAAAAAACGATAACGAAGTTAGAAAAGGAAAAATGTATGGGATTGACATTAGATAGACCACGTGATCTAACGCGGCGTATGTCAATCCCATACATTTTTGCCTTTTCTAACTTCGTTATCGTTTTTTAATTGTTACTTTGTCTAAGGCCCCAGGATTGAATGATGGAAGACGCGGATTCGAATCCTGTCTCATGATCGATTTTTTTTATTAAAAGTTTATAACAATAATAATTATAACTATTTTCGCATTATTATTTACTAGCTTCCTTCTATCTTGTGACTAATGTTTTTTCACAATTTCTTATTAATTGGAAGACATACGTCTTGTTCTGATAATATTAATTAAGTTTCATCAAAATCTGCTCAGTACTTTTGAAGTGATAGAGTTACAAAATATAGTCGAGGACACGTGCTAAAGTTAATTTTATTATTAAACTAGCTGCACCACGCGGTTTCACTCCTGATGGTCGTAGCGTGATGATAAATAGCCTATAACCTTCCTCGATAAATGGGCTAGCTAACACCGAAAGAATTTTTCAAATCGAATCAGTAGTTCCCGAGATTAGCGCGTTCAAACAAACAAACAAACAAACTCTTCAGCTTTATAATATTAGTATAGATTAAAATCAATAAAACTGCATACAAATTTAGAATACTTTTATTTTGTACATTTCTCTATATAAATTACAATTTTATACATTTATATCCATTTTAACTCCTGGATATATTGTGCATATCTTATCTGGCAAGTAAAATGACAAATAGCGTATTTCAAAAGTCAAAAAGTGTAAAATAGAGTATCAATGACTTTATCAGCAACTTGTACAACTGGCCCTTAATTACACGCTTTTTATTAGCTTCACCTGTATGTTTGTTTGTAACCGACTTCTTTGGGCGTGATTTTGACCCACTTTAAACGGCCAGATTTCGTTCAAACTTTGTAGATTCATTGAGGACCGATGACAATACACTAATTTGATAAAGCGTGTTTTTTAGTTTTTTATAAACTATTATTTATTTTAAACACGCTTTTATTAGCTTCACCTGTATGTTTGTAACCGACTCCTTTAGAGCGGCCGTACACGGACTGCTCGAGCGGTCGGTCGATGACTGCTAGAGCTGTCGCTACAAACCGCGCTGTTGACGGCTTCGTCGCGACGGCTCGAGCAGTCCGTGTACGGCAGTGAATTAATATCTAGAGTACACCGCGCGGTCGCGGCTTCAAGCCATCGGTCTCAACTGCTTGAAGCAGTCCGTGTACGGCCGCCCTTAGACTAAATATTGACCCACTTCTAATCCAACCTTTATATTATCAAGGATACAATAATACAATAATTTCATAATTTTGTTTGTCAGTTTTTTTAACAATTATTTATAACATTTAATTTAAAATAAGCATTGCTTCACTTTTTTATACCGGCGGCTCAATATGTATAAAAATTCATTCTATTCTGTTCATTATCTTGTATGAAGCGGCCGAAATGCGACATACGCAATTTATATTAATTTTTCCTTAAAAATATTACTACTCAAAGAACTTAGTTTAAAATTTGAATTACACATTATTTATTTTAGAAAGGTACCTATTTATTTATTTATTTGTACCTATAATATTTTATTGAAAATATTTTCATCAGCTCAGATCTCAAATTAATTCGAATGGGTTGTACATTCTCATCTATAACATATAGAGGCATTTAAATCTTTTTCAGTCATAGACAATAGAAAATTATTTAATCTAATTAATACTGGTAACATGAAAGCATAGACAAACATTCACATATTTTCAAACTTTTCATATAAACAAAAATACTAGACACAGTTTAAAAAAGAGTGTGTGTGACAAGCACACATGTCAGAAGTGAAACATCTGTGACAAGATTCAAAGATACTAAAATCGTTGCCTTACTTCATGACGTCGGTATGGCAAAACCGATCATGAAGCATTGAAATTTTACTCTCAACGCACCTAAAGAAGTTTCACTTCAAAAATGTTTTTTTCACTTCAAAAATGTTTTTTTCGACCATAGACCATCACGTTTTCGAGTGATGCGCCCTCAAATGCACTTTCAACCCGGCAATTTGCACGAATCCCTTCCCGCACTCCTTACAAACGTACCTCTTATCATTCGTATGTATTCGCACATGAGTCTCCAAATGATCTTTCCTCTGAAACCCTTTCACACAAACATGACATTGGTACGGCCTTGTATCCAAATGGCTGACCATATGCCGCTTTAAAAATGTTTTATTTATACACTTAAAATCACAGAGATCACACGCGAACGGCTTATCATTGCGATGTACGGACATCACATGCCATTTTAGGGAGTTATATTTCACGAACGTCTTTGAACACAATTCACAACTGATTTGCAGGGATTTATCATGCACGAACGCTATATGTCGCTTCCTTAGGTACCAGCTTGAGAATGATTCTTGACACTGGGAGCAGTTAAAGTCCCCCTTATGCTTAATACGGTGGTAGGAATACGCTCCATACGTTTTAAACGACATATTACACTTTTGGCACACATAGTCTGTAACTGAATGTTCCAATTTCATATGTTTTCGTAACATGAACTTAGTTAGGAACCCTTTTCCACAGGAATCGCATAGAAACTGCCCAGAATTCAAATGATTCTTGTATACATGTGACAATAAATTGCCGAAGAAAGTAAAACTCTTGTCACATTGTAGGCACGGCGCTTCCGTATCCGTCAATCGGAAGGCGAATATCGAGCACCGCACAACACTATTATAGTTCTGTTTGTGTGTAATAGTGATGTGATCGAGTAAATCGTCCAACGTTTGCATGTCTTTCGGGCATATTTTGCAGGATAGTTGGCTGACTTCGAATTTAACTTTGGTCTCGGTATTAATTGACCGTAGGCAGTTGTCCATTTTAATTTCATAGTGATCGTAGTGATGCTGTTTCAATTCTGAGAACTTTGTGAATACTCGATCGCAGAAGAAACACATATATTTGCTGTATGACCACCGGAAGGGAGTCGCTGTTGAGAACATTATGATCAGTTTGACTATGTTCCGAATGTCTGATGACCTGTACTCCGATGGTTTTTCTATATCTGCAATAAATAAATAAATATTTCAGGACAATTTTCACACACGACACGATCTGATCCCATACTAAGCTTTCGCTTGTGTTATGGAAACCAGATGGTTGATAAA
>CAJQZN010019494.1:0-22816 GCA_907164685.1 Colias eurytheme | reverse complement strand
TCAAAAAAAAGGAGGAGGTTATCAATTCGGCCGGTATGTTTTTTTTTATGTACACCGATTACTCCGTGGTTTCTGAACCGATTTACGTGATTCTTTTTTTGTTCGATGCGGGATGGTGTCGAATTGGTCCCATAAAAATTTTATTCGGATAGGCCCAGTAGTTTTTATTTTATGAGCATTTTTGTCTGTATTTGTAAATGTTGCAAGTGCAAGTTTGAAGTCGGTTGTTTTTAACGCAGTATTGACTTGTTATCCTCCAATTTATTCATCGTACCTTTTTATATATTTTTTTTCAAATTATTATACAGTCAATGATTTCCCTACCAAACAGATGCAATACAAGTATATAGTATTTCTATAATGACATTTCGGTCAATGACCTGGGGTTAGAAAATCTAGTTTCCCCGACGGGCGCCAAAGTGACGCGCTCCGGGTAACGGATGCACTAAACTAACTACGTTATAGACGAACCATGTGCTTTTAAATCCGAGACATCCTATATTCATGTCCTAGACATGACAAATGAACTGTAATGTTACATAGACTTGTAAGTAAGAACGTTGGTTTCAGTTTCAGTATGAAATTTCGCAAGAATATAAGTAAATAAAGACAGTCGTTATATTCTAAATTCTAATGGCAGTAGAAGAAAATAATTGCATCAAAAAACAAAGAAGAAAGAAGATTAAGAAAAATCTCAACTTTTATGTAACCTTCTAAGTAGGTCTAACTAACATTATGTTTCTTTCTTTCTTTTCTTTCATTAATAATAATTTTATACTTATAGGATTAACACCACTGAAAAACTTGCTTTGTTTTCCTTTACAGTCGTGAATGTTTCATAATGACTACGTTTTAACGACACGCCCAACCGTACCCGTTTTATTGGATACTAAATCTACGTCGATCCACTATCATCGACTTTAAACTTTAAATGCAATTTGACGCTGCTTCGCAAATTGGATAGCATAATTTCAAGTTCGGATGTCATTAATTTGTAGTTTTAAAGGTTCACGTCTTGTATACTTGTAATGAGTTTGACTATAATGTTTAGTTTGCGCTCTCCATTTTAATGAGGTTCAATTCTAGTATTAAGCTTTATTAAGGGTAGGAATTATATCGGTATAACGTGCTCACTTTAAAGTTATTTTGTGTTGTAGTGGTCGCATTTTAGCTCTCATTATGTAAATGTTTCTGAGACAGATAAACATAATTTAAGCTTTCAACGTTTTTGCTAGAGAAGAACAAACGACTAGAAACGTTACCCCAGTGTAAAAAAGTTCCACAGTGAATTACCAGACTTATATAAGTTACTAGCGGTCCGCCCCGGCTTCGCCCGTGGTACATATTTACGTTTTCTCTACATAAAAACCATCCTCGTACTTCAAGGAATATAATAAAAAAAGAATTATCGAAATCGGTTCAGCCGTTCTCGAGTTATGCGCTTACCAACACATTTTGCGATTCATTTTTATATATAAGATTAAGCTAAAATGGAATATAACATTGAAAGGGTCGGTAATACGGGTCTCTGGCCACCGCATATAGTGATAAAGTATGTTCCTTTACTTTATAAAAATTACCCATTTCATTCAATCGAATTCAATAATTTAGACTGCAAGTATTAAATATTATCCGTTTTTAAAAGGACCATTTTTAAAAACACATGACGCCTTTATTCAGCAGTCGCAAATAAATATCAATGGGCACAAATTATTAATTCATTTCACACCATAACAAGAAGAGAAAATTGTCTAAAAATTACTTCGTATTCCTGATTGCGTCGTTGCCTCAAAACAACAATGTCGTTTCAAAAAATACGTTTCCCATAAACGTTTTACCATAAAAATTTCGTTTAATATTTACATCTACTTGAACCGAAATCTTGTGGCCATTTCACGGATTGACGCTTTACAAAATAAATAAATATTACATAAAAGAAATCGGCGTAACATTTGTCACAACTTGATTTAACGCTACGCTTTGAACAAGTGAGTTCGTTAAGATCATTCCCGGTTATTTCATTATTTAAATATCTCGGTCACATCTTGACACATTTTGGGGGATTTACGTCAAAGGCGAACGTAACTCTACTCTAAAATGCAAATAGCATTAGAAATAATAAAAAACAAAAACCAATATCTTTATAACATGGACGTCGTTAAATTAGTAATCTTTTTCAAAGCTTTTTCGTCGACATTAATTCACTAGTTAAAGCGAGAGAAAACGAGATGACTAAAGTCAGAAATTACTGAGTGAAAATTCAGTGCTTTGAGCGAAGCAGTGGGAAATCGATGCGATATGAACCAATCCATCGACTGAAACATACGTATACGAGAGAACGTTTTTAATAAGAAGTCAAAGCTCGGAATATCCGGTTAAAGTACTAGGTATCCAACTTCACCTATAAAATCGTGAGTCTCTCTGTCACAAAACGGGGTTTATCACTAGCAAATTGATGGCATTGCTTTCACTGCTCACCTATGTTTAATTATCATAAAATAATATATACAATGAAGTAGATGATTAAATAAACAAATATGAAGTATTCATCTTTTAGAAACAATTTGCCTTTCGAAAATAGTTCTGCGTGGTTCTACGATGAGCGAAGTTATTATTCTTAAAATAGAAATAGGAAATGCTAGCAAACGTTTTCGCTTGTCTGTTTCTGACTAAAATAAAGTTATTCATGAAGAACACTGAGAAAAAAATTCAATAAAAAATATTATTATCTAATAAAATTCAAATAAATCCTAGGACAATTAAAGTTCTCTAACGGCTACAAACGAGTTTTACTTATTGCATTTACTGACGCCAAAAATCCAAGTTTAGTTGGAATAGAAATGCCTGTTTACTAATAACGAGTAAAGTTTATTTGAGTGCAAGTAATCCAGCATACTTTCTGTTAATATGTTTTTATTAATGCCAATAACATTAATATTGGTTACACATGGGTTACACGTAATATATTTTTTATTCTTAGTACTTTTTTTCTTGGGTTTTACTACTCTTGTTACTTGTCTTAAGAATCTTGTGACTAGGATTCACAATTTAATGTGTGGAAATAATAAAGCAGTGATGTTATAACCAATAATTTTTTATAGGCCCTATTAATATTTTGACTTATAATTAATATCTTTTATTGAAATTCATTGAGGTGTGATATAATTTCTAGTATTCTGTTTAATAGTAATTAGAAACGTTGCTATACTTATACCGCTAAATTTAAATACCCAAAAAAACTTCTGGAGGAGAATCTACACATGAATATGAACAAGTTTAACTATGGAACCGACTCCAAAAAGCGCGAAAAACAATCATGTTTTTTACTTAACATCTGTGCTTTTAGAGTCGGTCCTATAATTAAATTTGTTCATATTCATGTGCAGATTCTGCTCCAAAAGTTTTTTTGGGTATTTAAATTTAGCGGTATAAGTATAGTAATGTTACTAATTACTATTACATATTGATGATTTCGATCAACTTTCTTCTTATTATACGAAGCTCTAGTAACTAATGTATCTAATTAAAAACTTTATTGTTTTTTAAAATTGTTCAAATAAGTAATAGTGAAAAATTGTTCGAAATCTTCATTTGCAGATAGGTGGACATAATAAATAAAATTTGATATTTTCCTGAAATAACTTTATTCTAATTAACCAAAAATAATCTTTGACAACATAATTTTAAGTAATAAACTAAAAAATCCTGGGGATAGTATTCATGATATTAACAAACAACTTGCCCAACCGATGCTGAATTTTTAGTTTTTAGGCAACAACACTGCCACCAGCCAAGTAGTTTGTATTCAGTCTCAATGCCGCTTTGGCCACTCACTTCTCTTCCACTAGGTGCTACGGCTCTAAGGAATTCCGCAGCCATGCGACCTTCTCCCTTAATAATTCTTCGTCGGATTCTGAAAGGAATCATTTATCATTTAAATTGAAAACAGCAATACCCGTAAAAGTAAACAAACTCGCTTTTCAGTAAAATATACATTACCTGCTGATGATGATGGCAATCGTATTAATGGAGCTACATCAGAATTCGATGACGAAGATGATGTTCTTGTCAAGGAATGTTAACGGGCCCTCTCGATAATTCCACGACTACGCAACTCTACCATCAATCGACGACTTCAAAGTTTTCAGAACCTAAAATAATAACACTGATTTGAATCAATTGAATGATGACTAAAAGAAGACCATAAGTGTACCTACATCATATCTACAGGTGTAATCGTTAAGTGTGCACAGGCGATTGCATCAAAAATATTTAAATTGATATTGAAAGTACTTAACCTAATGAGTAAAATGGGATTAATAATAACTTTTTTTTAAAATAGAACGTGAAATACCTATCCGAAAATTTTACATTAAACACTCTCCTACATTTAGTATGAAATAGTAGAACGGTTTTAGTTTACTCATCAACTGACTTATTTCATCGTTGGTAAAAATTCTGAGTGTTCCAGAATCCACTCTTCCATCTGGACAACAAAATATACCAAATTACTTTAAGTATGAATAAGGTAATATTATGAACATTAATACATCGACTGTTCTGACAAAGAGTAGTTTGGTACTGTGTTCTGGGGTGCAAATAATAAATAATTTGGAAAATCCAAAAGTGCACGCCTCATAATTTTTTTTTAATAAATATTTATTAATTATTATTTTTGTTTGTTTAATAACAATTAAACCACATCTAATCAGACCCTGAAAAATGAAAGGGTTCTATTCCTGAGCATACTCAAGCGTCAGAGAAAAAAAAGACTCGATTAGTAAAGTATTTCGGTCGCTATCGTGTTAACAAGAAAAAGGATCCGCACATACAGACACACGGACGTCCAAGACAGAACTTTTTTAAACTGTTTTTTAACTAGTTTAAATAACAAAAATGACATCAAAAATATCATGAACGTTAAAAATAGTGTTTTTTCTTAATATGTGTGTTTATGTATTATCTTACAAGTGCAATGTATGATACATAAAGACATTTTAAGTTTGAAAAATCAGATGTTTTGCGCGAAGTGACAGTAGTACCCACCTCAACGCTTCGCTTATGAGGCGTGCAATAAAACTATCTACTTATGTAGTTTGATTATGTGCTTACCACGAAATTGGGTTACATACTCCTGCAACCTCCTCCCCCACCCATCCCCAGGAGATCACTGGTCAATTGACCCATGAGTAGGTATTATTTTATTCGAGTCATTCAATTGTTTTTGCACTGCACAAATTATTTTCACTTCTGTGTTAAACACACGTGCGCTTACTGACGCTAAGCTAATGAGCAATTGAGCAGCAACGTCCCGGTCGCTCCGGCCGCCGGCAGATCAAAGTAGGCATGTATCTTGTTACTAGTAAACTTTACTAATTCCAATAAAAGGTATATACAGTGTGTCCGGACATGACATACCGATATTTGAAGGGGCTATTCTCCAGGTATTTTTATCGACAATTCAACCCCTCTACAGTCCCCTACCTCACCCCCCTCAAAATGGTTTTCGAATTTTTTAAAGTATGTTTCATCACTCTTATCAATTAAATTTGTTTAGTGGTCCCTAGAATAACTTGTTATTGTTCAAATAAAACCAAATTTAGTATTTTGTGACACTCACTTTCGAAGTTATTACAATTTTCATAAATTCACTATCCAAATTGATAGGTTTGCCATTTTGAGGGGGGTGAGGTAGGGGAATGTAGAGGGGTTGAATTGTCGATAAAAACACCTGGAGAATAGCCCCTTCAAATATCGGTATGTCATGTCCGGACTCCGGACACACTGTATAAACACTAATAGCCATAACTGTAATGACAAATAATAGTTTGAGGGAAAAATAAAACTAGTTCTAATTACTTACAAGTTCACGAATTATAGAAATAAGAAATGCCATATTAGATATTATAGTTTTTTGTAATCGGTCATTTTAGTAAAACTCTTTTATAATCATAACTAATCTGTACCTCTTGATATTAGTACAGTACCTACAAATTCAAGGAATATTTATTAATACATGTAAAATCCTACAATCCCAAGTAAAGAATATTAATTTCGACATTTAATAAAACCCGTTTATTATAATAAACTGTACTTGAAATTAAATTTTTTGTAGTTTTCATTAAAAATACATAGGAATTGATAAAATTTAATAATAACGCCATTTAATAACATTGTTATTAATTACGCCGAAATTTTTTCTCTCAGTGAAGCTATAATATAATAAAAACATCTCTAATATATGCAAATCTATTTCAAGTTTTAAAACATGCAATATATGAAATGAACGCTGAAAACATTACACTTCTTTTAAGCATTCCCAATTGGGTATTTTTATGATTATTCTAATTGTTCTTATCTTTTACAATTTTCATAATTAAAAACTAACCATTTTAAATTACATTATCCAGAAAATTAATACATAATTTAAATTGGTTAAAAGTTTAATAAAATTAAAATCCAAAATGTGTATTTAAGTATTTATTAAGTTAAGAATGAACAATCGTTTGTCGATTTCGAAGCGGACGTACAATATGTATCTACCTTTATATTAATAAAGACCCAGTACTGAGCATAATCTGTTTTCAAAATTCTTTTATATAAACATGTAGCTATTCATGAGAGAGATTAGTAGTAGAATAATGACTAAGAAATAGAGAAAAAGAGAAGGAAAAAGAAGATTGAATCCTTGGATCCTGCACACAATCGAAATAGTCTCACAAAGAGGTCATTAAACATCTCTCAATCTCTATAACAGCTTTCCGGCTTCAGTACTAGATCCGTTTTATATGAACAGATTTTAGTACTAAAAACGTGCGTTCATTTCATTTTAGAAATTGCAAAGTAACTGCTGAAAATTAATGTAAGAATAACAGTGTAGAATCATAGCATACAAATTCGTTCGTCGCTATAAACGGATGAAAAAATGGATCAAATGAAATAAAAATAGACGTAATATCCTTCTTATTACAGAAGCAATAAATATCTAATAATACATAGACGAAAGAAGAATAACCATCAAATACCAATTCGATTTTTCTGACACCACATCACAAAAGTTCATCGGCAATAAAAAATAAGCACATCCGTCCATTTTTGGAATCAGCAAAATAATTCACTAATCAAACTCTATTCATAAGGCGCGGGACATATACAAGCGGCGCGGCGCGCCGCGGGCGCGCTGCCGGCGTGCATCGGGTGCGCTATTGGCATTTTGTATGAAATAATTTTGGAAAGGCGCAACCTTGGCACAACCGTGGCGTGCCGTCTCGACGCTTGTCCAAAATCTTTCATACAAAATGTATAAGAAGGACGTGGTGAAAAACAGATTCAAGAGGTGCGCTTATGGCACGCCCGCGCCCGCGCCGCTTGTGTTTGACCCGCGCCTAAGAAATAAATTGCGTAAAATTTATTAGATGAGCTGTCAACAAAGAATAGTCATACAGCACATTAGGTGTACATTCAGGTAACAATTCCATTAATTCACACACAGCTATAGCCCCTATATTAATCTCAGTGCGACATTGAGCGCTGTGAATCATATCTCTTTAATTAATCAAGGGATTTTCATTATAACCACGGCTAAGCAAAAGTTCTAGCACAATGGAAAGAAACATGTACCCATATTACACGTTGTATTGTCGCACCTACTCCAGACCGTAATGGGAACCTTTTTATGTAATACCACCAGAATTTATTACCGCATCACAAAAGAAAATCTGGCCATAAGTTTATTGAACTTCGTAAAACATTGATTCAAGGGTTTCCGTAATTTTATTGCGCGATCTCGTCAATTTTGGGGTTCGCACGTGTTAGTGTTATGATAGTTGCAGATTTTCACCTAATATTACGAGGACCAGATTTATGGCCGTAATCGTAGTCTTAAAAAATTCCATTTGATTTTTTTTCTTTTAAAAGAAAAAAATACATATTTAAATATGTACGAATTAAATTAGATTGACAAGCAAGAAATGCTTTAATACCTGCCAGTATTTATCATAGGAAACATAAAAATATCATTATTTTTGCCACAAAACTGTAGTCCGTCGAAAATTTTATTCCCACAAACATAGACGTAAACTTTTTTATTGCACCGGTCCTTTAGTATGGCGGCAGTACATTGTCTCTATTTAAAAATAAAAATCCTTTATTTTCATGGACTAAAATGAAAGATACTCGGCATTCGGTTCCGTAACAATCTTTTCATAAGCCTCGCGTATATTTTGTCATTCCATGTACAGAATTTCTCTTTCAAAAATTATTTTATTTCTCGAGTAAAAGATATGTTTTTGTTTTTATTATAAAAAGCTTTTTTAAATCTATATACCTAAATAATAATACTTAAATAATATATATTTATATCGCCCATGAAGCTATTATTTACAGATACATTAGTACCTTTCTCACTCAATTTCAGGTATTCATTTCTGGTGTTATTTTATTATAGCCAGCTCGTACAAATAAGTACTGTTACATCAATCAACCACAATCACATTAGAAGTCACCAACACCTGCCCCTTTCCTCAATCAATCACTAAATTACAAGATAATTTCTATTTACCAATAGCATTGGAAAAGATATTGTATAGCAAATTTGACTTCTGAATAAATAATTTCTTGTCAACTTTAATAATAAATATGTTAATAAGCTGGTTTCAATCCTGAGTCGTGATTGGTTTCAATGAAGATGATTGCTCATTTGCGTTGAGAAAGCTTAATATAATGGACTTGATAATTACGTTTTAATACTTAATGGATTATATTCCTTTTAAGTGATTACATAATTGATTCCGTTTTTATATTAATTATACGTTCTAGACTCTAGTGCATATTGCGTCTTGACTGTTCTTGAATTATTCATACGTGTTTAATAATAGTATATGATTTTCCCTTTGGTGCGATCACCATATTAAACTATGCCTTGATCGATTCGTCCGGTTGACTGTCACTCGAATATTGGATAGGACCAAAGATAGAACTCATATCCTTGGAATATGCAGTGGTTTGTTCCGTTATGTGTTGCTACCATTTGCATGTAAATGCAAATGTCTGGGTGGATGCATAATTTGATACAATATGTGGGATATAATCTCTACTGGTATCAAAATAGACCGTTAAAATTAATGTTCAAAGTAAACTTATATTTGCATTTAACTTTGTTTATCGAATACCGATTGTTTATTAGAAAAATTATTTTAACAATTTTGATTATAATTTTATAAATTTTTTATTAAAGATTTGGTTTCTTCGCTCGATATTTTATAATTAAACCACCATAATTACTATCTCTATTTTGTGAAAATTGGGATTTGATCATGATAAAAAAAGTAAGATTCAAATAATAACCAAATTGATATTTGAAGCCCATATATTCCAATTCATATCCAATAAGGCTGTATGGGTCGAGACCTTTGCCTTCCTTTTACAAAAAAAACATATTGGCGGGAAAAACTGTGAGAGCTTTTACGATGTGACTGAATTTATTTTCAAAATTTCAACTGTTCAGTATTTGAATATTATTGATTAACCCTATACTGCCGCTTAATTGTAAGTAATTTTATCATCAATTATACTTATAATTTAACATAATAAGCGTTTAAAGTCTTTCTTCGCAATTTTTCATGGATTTTCTTCAAGGTGTGACGTCAAACGATACACCTAATAAAGCATCCACGTAATATTACAATAATTAACACGGATCTCGACCCAAAAAAGAATCGGGTCGGATCGTCACGTAAAACAATAAGATGATAATGTTTTTGCTTATTCAGGCTCTACTTAACACGCCAGACTGCCTTTTTCGTCCTTAATTGGTACTGCCATTTACCTATTTGACAATCTTGTCCCGTTTGCATTTGTTACGTCTTCTTATACCTAATGCGGTAATGTTGGCTAACGCTAATTGTATTTATGTATCTAATAATGTCTTATTCGGTTCGTTCTCTTTAGTTTTCTTTCGGGAATGGTGACCGGACAAATTATATTGTTATGTGTTCTATAAATTTACGCTTACGTTATTTGCGGTGATAATTACACATGGAAGTTGGTACGATTCGGATTTATATATTCATGGGAATATTTGGATGTCATTTAGTGACGATTAAAATCTTATCGGTCGTGTTAATCACGTGGATTATTGAAGCTGTTTCGTGTTATTTAAAATACATAAAGTGAGGTAAATATACCAGAATGCTTAATAGTAACTGTAATAGGTTTAATAGATAAATCATCAAACCATAAAATTACAAAGAAACGCTTCAAAGTAAGCATTAAAACTTAGATTAAAATTTGAATATAATTTTGGCTAATAGATTATTATAGACGGGGTTTCTCGTAGACCTTATTTGAAGCTGAACAAGCAATTTAGAAAGAACTGCTTTGTGTTTAAATATCCAAAGCCGATACATATCCATAACTTATACAAAATTGTTATTTAAAGTAATGAGACGAGACTATTGACTTTTCGAAGAATGCTTAAATACTATAATTGAAACATAACCGGAATTACTTCTACGATTTCACTATGCATGAACTCTATCCTAAATCGTGTAAATATTGTAATTTTATAGAACATAAAATCCATCTTACGAATTAATTGAATAAAGTCTATATAGCCGTCATTAAACGACTCCATTCTTCGAGCTTACTAATTTCAGCACGTTAATCAAAATATTCATGAAATAATAGTCATTAAAAGGTTATTCGGTATGTTTACGAGCATCACTGTCACGTAGAGATAATTAAACCGCAAAAGATCATTATTGAGATTGAAATCTGTTGTACTAGAGATTGGTTGGTATTTTATCTCGACTGCTGAGTGACGTGACTTGATTACAAGTTTGGGATCTGTTTCTCTTTTTTTTCTTATGATTCTGTAAATAGATGGACAATGATGTGCAATAGTATTGTAATAAAGACGTTATATTATAGCGAAGGTTTTTATTTACTTACGAATGCACGAGGTCCTTTTTAAATATAGATACATATTTCTTTATGCGTTGTATAAATAGCATAAATTTTTGCTTTTTATTGTTGTTTCTACGACTCTTTCCGGGAGTAATGGCCGTGGCTATTTAAATAACATAACTTTAGTATGGGGTAGAAACACTACAAATGTTGAGGATATTGCAATATTATTTGTACAACTATTAACTACTTAATAGAAATAATTAGACGACAAAGGCTCATTACTATTTATAATTATTTGATTGCCCATTAAGTTGAAATTACTACAGAGATATGTATTTTTACATGATACCAATAACAATTTACGTACCAAATTTGGGGCAAAATACACAAATTATTTACTTTCTATAAATATAATATGTCAAGGAAATATACCTACCCTCTTAGATAGTTTTATATATCCGTTGTCTGTATAATTAATTAATAGAGCTAATACATGTCCCATTACTTTGTCCTCAATTACTCCATTTATTTGTATTTTTCAGAAGATAAAAATACAAATAAGAAATTGAATGACAAACGTGTGGATTACTTCCGAAATACAAAGAGAAGATTAAGAAACCAATTACAAGCGAATCCCCTGGAGATAAAATTAGTTTTATTTCGAAATGACACGTACTTAATGCTTTGTTATTGTTTTTTCTTAAATATATTATAAAGTTGTCTACTACAATTTTACAATTAGTGTCTTATTGCCTACATTCTAGGGCATCTTTTATACAGTTTATTAGAACTAGCTGCGCTTACGTAATGATATATTATATAGCCTATAGCCATAGCCTTCCTCGATAAATGGCCTACCTAACAACGAAACATTTTTTTTAAATCGGACCAGTAGTTCCTGAGATTAGCGCGTTCAAACAAGCAAACAAACAAACAAACTCTTCAGCTTTATAATATTAGTATAGATTAATAATAAAATTATCATCAATGAAAATAAAATCACGTATCACTTCTGTTGTTTGCATTGTGGGAAGCATTTAAAACATTTGCATTTTATAGTTATGTATGTTTAGTAATACAAATAATATCAATAGTGTTTTAATGTTTAATATCGTATGAATTGCTCCAATTTCTTCCGTTCAATGACTACTGAAACCGTAACAAGAACTCAATAACAGTAAAGTTGCCTTATTAACTTCCCTGTTTCAGAAATGCGCCTTAATTAACTTGCAGTAAAGTCGAAAATGATTTCACTGAACTAATATAACCGTCACCGACGAGTGTACCTAACCTTTGATTTTAATAAAATATTGGAAAATGAGTACAGTAATTAATTTTAATTAGAAAACATTACACACGTTCGCATGTGCTTCTTTTAATTGATACTGTTGATTTCGTTTTTCAGCCTTATTTGCGGAATAATTAATTTATAAGAATATTATTTTTGTTCTTTACAAACTTTTTTATTATAGAGTTATTAAGATCATCTCTGACCTCATTATTATCTTTTTATTGTAATCGTATTATACAGTAAACATTATACAGTAAGAAACTAAATTGTTACTTCAAATTGTTCTAATCGAAAAATCATGCTCATACCCAATTACCTTACCTTGTTAGTCAAACATAACATTATTAAATGGTACAATCCGAACTAAACAAAGAACTTTTAGTTGTCTTAAAACAACTGACTACTATTTAATTTCAAATAGTCGAGGTCCAAGTTTATCTTTCCACTTAATTCCACTTCCGAAAATAAATTATGGTAATCTATAATGCCTACAATTTCATTCCTTCATATTATTGATAAACCAAACCGGATAATAAAACTCTCAAATCCGATATCGGCGTTAATCACGAGGAAGTCAGAAGTTAGCATCTAAGTTTGGTTGATTAGTACCTACCAAACCGGTGGATTCCCTTTAATTAACGTAGCTGCTGTAATCGGAAATGCTAGAAAGTTCCCAAGTCTGTGGAAATAGATTATTCAACCACATCCAATATTATCTATGATAAATGAGCGTTTTGTAGCACTTCTCATCCATATTGAATCAAAATTCAATTTTGAATAGATTTTATCGTTAAATAGTTTTCGCCACAACTCACAGACAAGGCACATATGCATAATATAATAAGACTGTTTCCTTTAATTAATACAATGTTGCATTCTATACAAATTGCGTTTTAAGTTCACTTTTAACCCTATCAATGAATACATGATTTATCTATATCAAAGCTTGCATTATTTGAAAACGAATCTTATCTCCGCAGGTCATCACGCGTAAAACAATAATGGAGCCGACTCACTGATAGGCCTACTTCCTGAGCAGCTGCCCGATAGCCCCACAATGCGTTATCACACGAGACTCTTGACAGAAACGAAGTTCTGGGCCCCTTATCAGTCGTGGATGAAGCCCGCGCGTGTCCCGACCTAAACAAAACGCTAAATGGTGGCGACCTCGTGAGAAAACGATGTGTAATCTGTTAAAATGGGTGATTTGTTTCCAAGTATACCAAAGAGTACGCTGGCCAGTGAGGTAGACGGGCACAATTGGAGCGTGGTCGGTCTGGATGCGTATAGCACTGATGAAGAATTGGCTGCTGTTGAATTGTTTAAGGACTACCCTGAAGCATTGCTGAGGTTCGCTTCAGTATGCTGTGTTCTATTCATGCTGGTTGGGATCCCTGGAAATTTCATCACTATAATCGCTCTAGCGCGGTGTAAGAAGGTGAGTTTACATATATTTTGATATATTTGTGCGAAACCATTAGGACCGTAATTACAAAAGTTTCGTTCACGGTTCCGGGACTAGTTTAAAACTGACTAGCTGTTTGATTTACAACTCAAAACTTAATTGGAAATCGTACATATCTAATTTTTAGTATAGTCCCATATGGCCAACATTAAGCTTTTTGTTTATAGGTTTGTAATTACTGGTGTCTCCTAAGCATTAATAATTCAATAATTCAAAGCAATTCACATCATTTCTATTTATACACTTTAAATGTAGTTTCTATTCAGTAAGTCTTCCCATATCTTATTATAACTCAATATCTACACGTAGTTCTATAAAAATCTGCGATACATAAAACTGCTCATAGAAAGAAGAAATAAGAAACGTTATTGAGAATCTTAATATAAATTGATATCGATACACGCTGTTACGTATAAAATATAGGCAATAACAAGCTATTGAAATACTGACACCATAATATTTTCTTATTTGTTTTAGTTGGTAGGTATAATTTGTAATGATCACAATTCATGCTTATAATATTATCATCATCGTCATCATCATCATGATCATAGAATAGTCAGTATTGAATTGATTGTGTATTTGTTTTCTGTTATCCCCAAGTTTCATGTGACTATTGAAAACTGAAATGAAGAAGAATTAGAATAGAAGCATCGTTTTCTATATAAAAATTATCTTATTTTCATCAATAAGTTACCTAGCAATATTAATATTTGTCAAAGAAGTTCTTACAAATATCGTTACAGCATTGTTATATTTGATTTGTAGCTCAATAGAGATAAAGATCAATAAAATAGTTCAATCAGGCTCAGTATAATGTATTATATTTCAGAGCTTATATAAAAACCATTCCGTTGCTAAATAAAACTATTGTTGCCATTTCATAACCCTCTGGTGTCATAAAGAGCAATACTAAACTAATTGAATATAGACACACAAACATTTAGTCCCTTATTAATTTTCCTTATTTGTAAGGATTATTGCTTTCTTCCTTTATTCAAAGCGCTTGAAAATAAACTTAATAAATCATCATCAGATAATATTGACTACATGTAATGTAGCTCATACAGGCAATATAATACATATCATACATTGTATCCATACACACTTGTAAAACAATAAATTCACCACATATTTTCCAGCAAAATAAACTATAAACAATCCGGTAAATCACAGTCACTTCAGTTTTTCATTTATTCATACGTTCCCTACTTTTTTATTTAATCCTTATTAAGGGCATGCTTGTAGCTTGACATATCCAGCAGAATACTAGTTCTCAGATGCAGAAACGGATTATATCGTAACAGGACAATTATCATACAAATTAACATCCATACAGGATCACGTGTACTTGATCAAGCTTGATAGTACCGTGCAGAATTGAGACACCTTTCCTATTGTTAAATTTTATGGATTGTAGGATCACTGACAGCAACAAGGCGAAATACTTTAGCTTAGATTAGCTACCATCCATAGAACTAACATTTGATATATACCTAGGATATTGCATAACTAGTCATAATTTATGCATCATATATACCCGTACCTATATTCGAATGCGGCTATCATATTTATTCAGATATCCATGTTAATATTGTGTTCTACATCAACCTACTAATCATCAGAAATAACATCCTTCCGTTATATAAAGTTACACCCACAAAATATAATACAAAATAGACTAATCAAAGTGAGTGCATTCCCAATGTGAACAATCAGTATTTGCGGAAGAACAAAGTAGATAAAACTTCGTTGTTTACACATCACATTTAAGATAATGCGGTCATCGTACAAACACAAACAAAATATATATGTACCTACAAGATAAAACTAGTTACATAATTATTGATAGAGTCGTTTAAAATTAAAATAACATTATTCAAAAGTAATAATGCTTTCAGGGTTCTTGAATAAAATAAGTGAATCTAATGCTCGTTGATTAAAATTATATTTGATATTATTTGCTTTCTATAAATATAATATTGTTACACCTCGAGTAAGGATTGAAGGCTCTAGCTCTAGCCCTAGGTTTATTTTTTATAATTTATTTTTTCAAGTACTGGATTTTATCAAGTACGGGAATTTTTTTGTCATATATATTTCAGAATGTAACACTATTACAATTTACATGTACCCTTTACAGAAATAAATATGACAGCACAGAAGAAAGTAACACATATTTTCTGTGTTTCAACTGAAATCTCATATTGCGAGACCTTTGTGATAATATAAAATGTCTGATTCGCTCTAATAAAAGCGCTTCTACTCACTTCTTATCATTGTACACAACCTTTCATATGGATTATACTTTTATGAAAGATGACATTTTAAATATAAACTTGTGATAACATCATTTATTTTACGCATGTATCTTGTTAACATATTCTTTCATCTCTATTAAAATGATAACAAAAGGAACAAGTAATTACAACGATATAAACTTAATATGAATGCATTCACAACAATATCATTTGTTAGCGTAGGTCAGTGCTCAGCCGACAATCATTATAAGTAATAAATAATAACTTTCGAGGATGTTGATAACACAGTTTAATCAATGTACGTGAATTCATTGAGTTATATTTACCACATGTAGCCCATTCTATTTTTATAGTTTACATGTTTGAAGGAAACCGTAAACCTAATTTTGAATGCGTGTTAAATAAATAATATTTTATAATCTTTTCAGGTGCGTAATGCGACTGCGGTATTTATAATGAACCTATCATGTTCGGATCTGTTGTTCTGCTGCTTCAATCTTCCGCTGGCTGCTTCGACCTTCTGGCAGCGGTCTTGGACACATGGACGCATTCTCTGTCGAATGTTTCCCTTAGCGAGATATGCTTTAGTCGCCGTGTCGCTGTTCACAGTCCTCGCTATCACTATCAATAGATATGTTATGATCTCTCACCCTAGACTGTATCCTAAGTAAGTACTATTATTTATTTCTGATTAAGTTTTATGTAATTTTAATGCATCTTAATGCATTTATTATTATTATTGCAGATTATACAAAAGACAATATTTAGCCGTGATGGTAGCGGGCACGTGGGCGTTCTCATTCGGAGCATTGATAGCGACATGGCTAGAAAAATGGGGTCGATTCGGTCTAGATCCTACTATTGGATCGTGTTCAATTTTACCGGATCGCAACAACCGCTCACCCAAAGAGTTCCTCTTCGTCGGCGCTTTCATGTTGCCCTGCTTAGCGATAGTCATTTGCTACGCGCGGATATTTTGCATAGTGAGAGATGCAGCTAGAAGGTCAAGAGCTCCTTGCAGCGGACGTCCTCGACCGGGTCTAGAAGATTCAGCTGTAGGATCAGCGTCTACAGCGCTAGAACGATCGCCAGGCCCTGAAAATGGCGTACATCATAGTAGTATCCCAAGAAAAGCGCTTCTAGCCCCACCTATACTTCATTGTCCCCCCACGCCTGGCCCTGAACGGTCATCTTCATCGGGTGTAGACACTCTAGATGGCCACGACGACGAATGTGCCCTAGATGCAAAACCTCGAACTCCAAGTGGGGGAGAAACTGCCAAACGACTGCGTCAAGCGGCCGTCGTTCTCAAACGTACTCCCGTTCCCGTCAGACCCCCTCGTTTAACTCCCAAAGATAGAAAGCTATTAAAAATGATAATGGCCATAATGTTATCGTTCTGGGTGTGCTACCTGCCGATAACTTTGACGAAAATATTCCGCGAGTTCACGTCGCACCCCGCGGCGAATATCGCCGGCTACATTTTAATATATTTGACGACATGTATAAATCCCATTATATACGTGGTTATGTCGAGCGAGTACCGGCAGGCTTATAAGAACCTGTTAATGTGCCGCAAGAGGGCGTGACGTTCGCCCGGCGACGGCGTCTCTGAGAAACGCCCGCCGTAACTTTTGCGTAATGAACTGAAACAGTGAAGTGTTACATTGTAGACGCTCAGAAACTTATTAATACTAAACTTTGTACTTGTTTATATACATGTTATATGTAGGATTTATATGAGAGCATGATTTTTCCATGAATAATTTGTTATAATCGCGAGCCGTCCGTGATTGTGCTAAATGATGATGAGTGCAATGTTTATTAAAAATTAGCGTAGAGAAATAATCGAATAGTATTTAAACTATATATTTATATTGTAATTGTGTTATTTATTTACTGTCTGATAAGTAGTAGGCGATAAGGAATAGTAGTTACGACACGAGTCTCGTTATTTTTATGTAAATTAATTGAAGTATTGAATACTAAAATATTGATGAATCGAAAATACTCTATAATTTATATAGAAAGAATAATATCTATCGTAGTAATTATTAAATTGTTTTAACATTCCTGTAGCCCTATTACGTATTGCATTAGTGATAACAATGTATCTGTTTGAATTGTAAAAAAGGAAGCGAGTTCCGATAGTGTGTGAGCAATAAATTTTTATACGGTTTAGTGTTCGATAAGTAAACAAAGCAATGGGCTGAATAAAATGTTCAATATCAAACGGGCGAAACCCGTTACATCCAAAACTGAGTCATTAAGGAAATATTCTAGGAAAGAATTACCACAAAGATGTTTATAAACTCATTTGTAATGGACTTACTGTGGATGTATGACGTGCGAAGTGTTGTTATAATTTGAAATGGCATACGAGAAAGGGTTTGCAGTTCTGTTTGCAAATGGAAGTGAACTATTTAACTTATCGGACTCGGAGTTGGGTTCAGTGCGGTTGTTTAAGGATTACCCAGATGGACTTTTGCGGTTCACGGCTGCTTGTTCCTTCGTCTTCATGATTATTGGGATACCGGGCAATCTCATCACTATCATCGCTCTGGCACGATATGAGAAGGTACGTTATAAAATTTTAAATTGAACACTACTACTACATACGCAAACAATCTTGGTCAAAGTACTTTCAATTTCATATCAGTAAAATACCTTTAAAATATTTATAATTGTAGAACGTAAAATATTTTCAATAGTCTTGGCCATAATGGCCAAATATGTAACCATACAAAGGCTACGTGCATGAATTCAATAAATTATTTGTCAGAAATCGATATCTCACGTCATACAGCATCCTCGCGTCAGCACACACGTCAATAAACATATTATTTATACTCTGAAAACGGCACATAATGACTAAATTGTGGTCAAAATGTATCCTCATAACACGGTTAGGGAAATCTATACTGTTTTGTTGCAAGCGCAATCTGTAAGCAACTAGCCCGTACGTCGACTATTTCTATGTTTTGTAATATACGAGGTTTAAATATCCTGCTAATTAATTAAATTATCATAAAAAATAAACGTGACATTTAACGCATATTCGTTTGTTTACCTAAACGTATCTACATATTATTACTATACAATATCTATTTAATGGGTAATAAATAATAAAAGCATTGTACTTTTACAACTTCACAGAAATAATATATACAAAATAAATATTACATACATTTAAAAAGGGTAAGCAGTCTGCCTTTGTTTGCTGTAATACTTTTAAGATTATCCCTAAGCGCAAAACAAAAACGCTACTTTATAATATAAATTATGGGTACATAAACAATTTGTATTTTTAATTTTTTTATTTTAAAAGAATATTGTGTTAATGTTTATTTGCTTGAATATAGATTATAAGAGGACATTAACACCCTTATTTCCCTGGAGAACCTACATAAAAACAAAATAAATCTTTAAAAATACCCCGAATAAAACATCGCGTTAACGTTAAAGTCTTATGATTGGCTATAGAATGAACGGTTACCAGAAAAATACAGATAATAACATTTTATTTCAATTTATTTTTATTCATAGTCCAACTTACCAACATTGAAAATTTTCAACAACACTACACGTGAAACAAGCCGATGTATTTAAAACCTCTCGTATTACTAACACTTCTTAATAATTTAATCACAATGTATTTCATTGCGCTTTATTCAAATAATTTCCGTGACCAATTGAATTAAATGTTACATGATTAATTGCTATGTAAACATACGTATACATAGTATACGTATTTACAGGAAATATATGAACTTTAACCAGACTGTAACATTAATTAGTAAGTGATAAGCTTGAAATAATTATTATTAATTATTATTTGTCATTTGACCTTTTACACGCGTGAATATGAAAGCAAATATACGCTTCTTTTTTATTCGTTTCGTAAAAAATATTTACGCACACACAATATTACAAATGGTGGGACATTTTAACCCGATTGTTTTGCTCAAAGTACTTGCACTCCATTAAACATGTTTTTTATATTCAAATCACCTTTGTTTAAAGGTAATTTGGCGACAAAAAAGTAATGTTTTGTAAAACCATTGCGATGTACGCAAACATTTATCACATACTGAAAAATTGTTTATAAAATTATAAATGACGTACCTATGGTAGATATTTCACAGTGTGATTCAAGGTGCAAATAATAAGTGACACCCATTTATGACTTATCATATTTTTGCGGTAAACATACATATGAGTTTACACAGCTTTTAATAATGTACATATTCCTGCCCGAACATTAAACATTTGTATATCACATTTAATATTTAATATTTTTCCTGAAAAAAAACCTTTAACTAAGAAACGTTTAAACATAGCAAGGACAAACGTCATTTCTTTAATTTAAACTTACAAGTAACCAAATATATACGTATGTTAATAAGATAGACTTTAATCATTACTCATATAGTAGCTAAATACGTGACATATACATTATATACTTTTTATGCACGACTATACATAAAAAATTCAGAAATTGAGCAACGTTAACCTGTATCAAATTTCGCCCATCTCCAAAAATTTGTTCCCAAATCTCAATTCTATAAACAATTACAATATCGCTGAAGTTTAAAATAAGTAGACTGCAGAATGAACAATTTCACCAAAAGTATTTAAAACTTAACATTATGCTAAAACTATAAATCTGAATAAAATCTAACAATTTAAGTATGTAAATTCATTCTGAATTATTTAATGCAAGATCATAAACAAACATTATCAAAACATACACTCTTATAATGTCCATATATCAATAGGTAATATGTTTTAGAGTAGACGACGATCTATTTTAGGATTTAATTATTACTGATAGTAGTCCTCCCTTGACCCCCAGCCAATGAATACATAATGCAGGGTAATTATAGGGTTGCAGTGCTTTGTTCTATCGAAGAACGAGTTTAATAGCTAATTTCAATCAAAACCTTCTCTGAAATATGTTAAATGTTCAATAAAAAAATATATTACTCTTTTCTCATTTTTAATTTAGAACGGAATTTTTTATATGTTCAACCAACCAACTCTTTTTATTGTAAAATAAAATGTTTGTTGGTGTATGAATCATTAATTAAACTTTAATATATATTCAATGTAACAGTCATGCATTAATCATACAATTTACAAAGTATTTATTCTGTTAGGATACAAATTAAAATTATATTATTTAATAATTAAAATCGTAAGCCAGGTGCGACAGAAGGCGTGGCACAATCTTATCTTAATCAAAACATAACTATGCCGCGAAAAGAGATTCCTTCATAAAATGTATGCTATCTTATCAATCATTATGACGTCACAACTGAATAAATATTATGGGTGAAGTCAGAAAAATCAAGTGTCTGTTCTCATTTATTATGTACCTAAGAATTTAGATAACTTAAATGAAATATTTTTAACACGTAGTGGCATATCAATACTTTTCAAAAATGTGTCCATAATAATAAATTCAACATCACTTCAGTAGTATGTACCTACGATGCCGATATGTAGAATGTATAATATGAGCATTAGAAGTTAATATAACGACCAATAAGCAATCCTATTTAAAATAAATAAAAGCAACAACACATTCGAAATCATCACACAAATAAAAGACACCTCAGTTTGGGTTTAATTTAATTAGTGAATTAAACATAATTTCTTCTCTTACAGGTACGCAATGCAACCGCAATATTCATTATGAACCTATCGTGCTCAGATTTGCTGTTCTGCTGTTTCAATTTGCCTCTGGCCATTTCTACCTTCCTCAATCGATCTTGGGTGCACGGCATCATATTCTGCAAGCTATATCCAATGATGAGATATGGTCTCGTTGCCGCCTCCCTGTTTACCGTCTTGGCTATTACTATCAATAGATATGTAATGATCGCACATCCCAGACTATACCCAAAGTAAGTATTTTTCTATTACATAATTTTCAAAAACGTTAAAATGCCTTTTTTTGTTGATGGCTTTTCGAACTGCTAAGTTGTAATTCATATTCATATAAATTATAAACGTACAAAGTATTTCATAACTCCGTTAATAAAATGAGGCACAAAACTGTTACTTTGACCATAAGATATATAGAATAATCTCTGATACGACAAACTATATTATGTCGTTAAAACATTTTACAGTCCATATTTTTTACATAATCAGGAAGATACATTCTTTAATGGATATGTAACACGAATAGATTGAAATTTGGTACGTAATTTATTACAGCTATTACGTTTTTTACAGGATGTATAAAACACGGAACATAGGTCTTATGCTGGTGGTAATATGGATCGCAGCTTTCAGCGTTTTAATACCGACAGCTTTCGATAAATGGGGCCGATTCGGGCTGGACGTAAAAATCGGCTCCTGTTCCATTATTGATGACAAGAACGGCCAATCGCCAAAGAAGCTCCTGTTTTTAACTGCCTTCATACTTCCTTGTGTTGCGATAATCATTTGCTACACTCGTATTTACTTCATAGTTCGGAAAACGTCTAAAAAATCTAAAGGTATGCCGTACAAGGGAGAACAACAACCGTCGGGCGTTGAATCATCATCCGTTGATTCGTCGGAATCAATTTCAGTTAGAGTTTCTGGTCCCGAAGTGAGCAGTAGCGATAATATGGACAGCTATTCAGAACAAGGTAAAAATGGAGCCTCTCAAAAGGCTGCAACGTTTCAGATTCAAAGTAGAGATGACATTAAAAGACCTGAGAACAGACTTCGTAGAACGGCTCTAAGAAAGTCTATGGCGATGCTAAAACTGACTCTCCCGACACGAAAAGATAGACGACTCGGAACTATGATAATGGCCATAATGGTGACGTTCTGCGTGTGCCATCTACCGATAACAATAACTAAGATGTTACGAGACATGAATCCTATACCGGC
>CAJQZN010019490.1:0-11439 GCA_907164685.1 Colias eurytheme | reverse complement strand
ATTTTACTTTAATGAATCACTTCGTCGCTTAATTGCAATGCCTTTTTCTCATATTTATAGTTATATACTAGCTGTGCCCCGCGGAGCTCCGTAATCCGTTCCTATAGATCTTAGCGTGATGATATATATAGCCTGTATCCTTCCTCGATAAATAGGCTATCTAGCACCGAAAGAATTTTTCAAATCGGACCAGTTGTTCCTGAGATTAGCGCGTTCAAACAAACAAACTCTTCAGCTTTATAATAGTATGTCGAAAAATCTTTAATATTCCGTAGATTCAGAGTAAACTTTCAATTACATTCATCTCAAAAGAATTGACTGGAAACAGGAAATATCTATAATCAGATAACCATACTGGTGTTATGATAATATCTTCTTTGTTCGAGTCATTGTTTTAAACAGGAAATGTTTCCCAAACCGAATACTTAACCGACTTTAAAGTTAGGTTATTCGTGAGAATAGTGTAATTAATGTTTACTCAGCTTCCTAGATTTTTAAAACTACACGCTATTTAACTCAAGATTGGATGAACGTATTTTAGTGATTACGGTTTTTTAGATAGGTACTTCTTTATATTTTTAAAGAATATAGTGTCAATTACAATCAAGATTAGATGAAGACAAAGAGCAGCTAGTAATATCTATATTTTATACTAATAAATAACACTGAAGGATCTGTTTGTTTGTTTGCTTGAACGCGGTAATCTCAAGAACTGCTGGTCCGATTGAGAATTCTTTTTCATTTTTAGATACATCACTCGATCGAGCAATGGGGGTAAAACTGTGGGACACAGCTAGTGTAGACAAAATATACAGGATGTCCCAAAAAGTAGTGATGAACGGAAGCTGAGAGGTAGAGGACCTAGATGGCTATCCGAATCACCCCCATGGTTATGCGATTTTTCGTATTTTCGTATTTTCGGAGTTTTTTCAATTTTTCACCTATCGCCGAGTACGATGATATTTTCACTCATGGTGACGTCGATTATTGCGCTAGATGCTTGATTTTTTTTTTGTTTGCTAAGCTGAAAGATAGGTCAATTCAGTATGGTAACATTTACTATCGTTAGATCTTCGAATGGAATAAAAAAAAGAATTAAATGCCAAGAAAGATAAAATTACCCAGTATGTTCACCACTTCAAGGGCCCGTAAAAAAATTAAATCACATAAAAAAAAAATCGCATAACATACATGGGGGTGATTCGGATAGCCCTCTAGGTCCTCTACCTCCCAGCTTCCGTTCATCACTACTTTTTGGGACACCCTGTATATGAGTATAGATATAGTTTGCTTAAGAATTTAACCGAGTAACATAGCAAATTCAAGTTCTCAATAAGCTCTAAACATCATGCTTATGTACAAAAAGGCTTAAAAGGTTAAACATCATGCTTTATGGTAGATAAAAGGCTATTTCACAAAAAGCCGATTCCGGTGCTATGACGTCACAAAGTATCTCACGACGTGACGACACGATAACGATACGATTATATACGTGACCACGAATATCCGATGAACTTTGAGTTTAGGAGTTGTTTATAAGTAATATCACATAATAATATTGATCAATGATACGTGTTTCCGTTAGGTTTAAACATTTCTTTTCTAAAATGATTTTATTATTTTAAATAATGCATTTTGGAATAAATATACATACTTATTTACTTTCTATTTAATGTGTCGATTAAATTTCTATTTAAATTTATTTATATGAAATTAATCATGAAAAGAAATATAAAAACCACTTTTAATCTACTGTATAATTTGTAGAATAAACAAGGTATTTTTTTTTCTCAAAAAAAATTGTTCATCAATTGATATCAATGCAATGATTGAATCATGCTAGTGCTACCAGCTAATGAAAATCCAGTAAAAAAACGTAATAGCAATTATGTAGAAAACGGCAAAGCTCAAAACGCCCACATCCGTCGCTTGGATTTCTTGAAATTAACTGGAAAATGAACTTGATCTCACGAATGCCAACGACTTAAGCTATGCTAATCTAAGTTGTGCTGTTTCACTTAGCTAAGTAATATATTCACGTTAAGTATCACTACAAATTGATGTGAATTTGTTATTTATAATATGCATGGGTAGAGCTTTTTTATATTTTGTTCATTTATTTTTAAAATATTTTACTAATAAAAGAAAATAAACTTAATTGCTTTTTGGTCCATGTTTGGAAGTTATTTCTTAAGCTCACATAATGTAAGTTGGCATTAGTCCAGCCATCGAGGATTAACCAGAAAGGATATTTATTTCATTTAATTCAGATTTTGATCCATATAATTAAGTTATCTACAAAGCAATTTTTTTTAATTAGCCGCGTCCAGACCGGCTGAGCGCGGCTCGCGAGCCGCGCTCAGACTTCCTGCTCGCGAGCCGTGGCACCCGAGCTAATTGTGTAAAGTTCCGAGCCGCGCTCGCGAGCCAAGGTGAGCCGGTTTGAGCATTCAGTTTCTCTCCGTATAACGATGGAAAATCACGTATTATTAGATGCTGCGGCGCTTGTGTTGTCTGGATATTTCATAAAAAAAAGAAAAAAGAAACGAAAACTGGATTAAAAAATTGTACCAAAATCGAAAAATTTTTATTTAAATGATCTGGATCTTTCGAATCCCATAACATTTTGAAGCTTCCGTAAAGTTGTATTAAGCGAATACTGTCTTCTTTATCCATTTTTGATTCTGGCTCGCGAGCGTCGTTACGTCCGTCCACACCGGGCGAGCCGCTCGGACTGAGCCGCCTTTGAGCATCGCCAAAAACCGACAACGCATGGCTCGGGGTCGAGCGGCGCTCGGCCGAGCCAACGTGCGCCCGAGGAAGCCCGAGCGCCGTCCACACCGGCCGAGCTATTGGCTCGCGAGCGGGACTCGCGAGCCGCGCTCGGTCGGTCTGGACGCGGCTATTGACATTTATTTTAAGTAGGTATCACACATTCTTACACATTAATTTAATAAAATTCAATTGTTTTGATATTATGCCTTAGGCATTTGAGTTGCATATAATATGAAAACCTAGGTACCTGCAGTCTACGCGGTCCTATATAAAACACAAAAAAATACAAACACTATCTTTGTAACTACATTAATATTTTACATTAATATTATAGATTTAACTAGCTTTCCGCCCGCGGCTTCGCCCGCGTTTTCAAAGAAAAATCCGTTCCCGGGATAAAACCTATCCTATGTCCTTTCTCGGGTATCAAAATATCTCTATACCAAATTTCATGCAAATTGGGTCAGAAGTTAAGGCGTGATTGAGTAACAGACAGACAGACAGAGTTACTTTCGCATTTATAATATTAGTATGGATTGCATGATAATAATTCCTATTATGTCAGGAATTAATAAATGACAGCAGTAAAGATGATTCGCCTTGTGATTGCGCATAAAAACTATTCCTAAGGCCAAACGATTGGCCTTACATCTTTGCAATTCAGGTTAGTCCGATTTATTGTATGTAATTATATTAGATTTAACAGATTATCACTAAGCACTAAGCGCTATTTGACCGGTTATACGTATTGAAAGTTTACAGCACGAAAGTATTATGTATGAATGAATGGCTGAACAAATTTAGATGAAAAAAACGATATAATTATGTATTATGTATTTAACATACAAGTATTTTTTATTCCTTTTTGCTTTTCGATTCTTTTTATGAATCTTATGTCAAATTTAAATACGAAGGTTAAAAGTGCTTTTCCACCAATAATATACCTACTTCATATAGTTTATTAAAAGCGATATTATTGGTTACTAGCTTCCGCCCACGACTTTGTACGTGCATCCCCGTTTTTTCCCGTTCCCGCAAGAATTTCGGGAAATCCTTTCTTAGCGGATGCCTACGTCGTAACATCTACCTGCATGCCAAATTTCAGCCCGCTACGTCCAGTGGTTTGGGCTGTGCGTTGATAGATCACTATATCAGTCACCTTTGAGTTTTATATATATATATAGATTTACAAACACATTCCTCTCTACATACCCTCCACATTATTAGTGGAAAAGCAATACTTAACTAAGATTATCTTACTGAATCGATCCTTCGCAGTATCGTTTCTACTGTATGATGAAGAAATGTCACTCACAATAATTATACATACCTGTACATGTCATGTACTTGAATAATGAACTCAATTACTGCTGGGAATAAGGTTAATTGTCGTGTACGTTGCATTATATTTAATGAGCCGGAATTAACGAGAAATGCCGTTTTTATATTAAAAATAAGGTTATGCGCGTATAATATTCTAAAGTTGTATAATATAGTACAAGATTCGTTGATGAAGCATGAGATAAATATAATATTAGGGTCGTAAGAATTTCAATCTGAGCTCTTTAGAAGAGATATCAACGCGCTTAAAGCGAAAAACTATGGGGTCTTAAATTATTTGCACATTGAGAGTATTATATAAAATGGGTTAATTATTGTTATCCATTAATAAGCTATAAATTGGTTAGATTTCGGTCCAGTAGTTTTAAGTTTATGATACAAACAAATACCGGTTGTAAATAATAATTTGGCACGATTTTGCACGGATAAAAATATCAACACATCTTGCGATGAATTTTAAATCCTTTTAGTGCTCGCTTACGTCATTCGTTGGGTTAGTCACTTTTTTGGTAATAAATATAGGCTACCTGCGGTCCCTGGCTTCACCCGTGGTATGTAGATAGGTACATACATGTTTAAGTTTTCTCACCATAAGAACCATCCTCGTACTTCAAGGAATATTATAAATGAACGAGATCGGTTCAGCCGTTCTCGAGTTATGCGCTTACCAACACATTTTTATATTATAATAGAAGATAGGATAAATTAAGAACATTGTTTACACATTTAGATATTCATCTCTTACGGCATTACACATTTTATCTATATATATATTCTACTATCAAATATGATAACTAAGTCAATCCCTACTAATATTATAAATGCGAAAGTAACTCTGTCTGTCTGTCTGTTACGCTTTCCCGCTTAAACCTCTCAACCGATTTTGATGAAATTTGGCACAGACAATCTTTAGACTCTGAGAAAGAACATAGGCTACCTTTTATCAAAACGCCACGCGGGCGAAGCCGCGGGCGGAAGCTAGTAATATTCATATACCTATGTACCACCAAACATGTCTACCGGTCAGCAAAAGCCTCCCACGCTAACAGAATTGATTATATAATTTCAACCTTATTGCAAATAAAATAACACAAGTAATGTCAATGCCACAAGGATATGATGCTGTAAAGGCTCTGATCTCACTTCTGACTCATAAGTCATAACCGGACTTTCAAAGTATTGTGCTTATTTCATTGTATCGATACTCATATGTTATACTAGCTGGCCCTGCGGTTTTAATCGCAGTGCTACACTCACTGCTGTTGGTCTTAGCGTGATGAAATAAAGCCTATCTAACACCGAAAGAATTTTTCAAATCAGACCAGTAGTTCCTGAGATTAGCGCGTTCAAACAAACTCTTCAGCTTTATAATATTAGTATAGATTCGTTTGTGCCCGCGGGTTCGCTTGGTCAAACAAAATTGACAATTTTCATACTTGTCACACCATTCATATAGCGCCATCTATCAGAAATTAAAATTTCGGTTAAAACTTAAAACGAACATCTTAATGGATATTCTCATAGGTATGTGATGTTTCATCGCGTAATATTTATCTCTCTACCATCCTAACTATATCCGCAAATGCAAAAATATAAAACCGCTCCGTTGCAACGTGAAAGAAGGATAAACAAACATACTTTCACGTTCATTATTCATTTAGTTATGTCTTTTATAATTTGGTTATCTAAATTACTAAACGAATTTTAATAGACAGATAAAAGGAAAGATCAAAATATACAATTTCACATTTTTAATTTGAGTCAGAAAGTTAGATTTAAATTTACTTTCGCTTCTTCGTCAATGAATTTTTATTTCTTTTCAATAGAATCAAGGAATACATTAATTAGTGAAACTACGCCATCATATATTTTGTAAAAAATATATTATGATGGCGTAGTTTCTATAAAAATATCAATAATATTTAAACCTGATTATTATCATTTATTTCATGGAAAGCCCGGGAGAAAATGTTATATAAATGTTATATTCTTAGAATGCACTGTATTAAGTCCAGTATAGTTATATGTATACAAATACTAGATTTCCGCCCGCGGCTTCGCCCGCGTTTGCAAAGGAAAACCCGCATAGTTCCCGTTCCGGTGGGATTTCCGGGATAAAAACTATCCTATGTGTTAATCCAAGTTACCCTCTATATGTGTGCTAAATTTCATTGTCATCGGTTCAGTAGTTTTTACGTGAAAGAGTAACAAACATCCATACATCCTTACAAACTTTCGCCTTTATAATATATATTAGAAATATTAGAATATTAGATTGACGAAACAATATGTTTAGATGGACAAAAATACTATAGTTTCTTAAATACATTAAAGTCATACTAATGAACAAACAGTAACAAGCAGACAGCAGGAATGCGCCTGGTGAAAACTGCATTATCAATTCATTGAACACCATTTGCATATTGTGCATATTGTGCACTGGATTATTGTTTAATAATCCATTGAGATTTTGTTGTTAATTATACGATGTTATTTGTAGAGGAAACATTATAGCAATCTGTAAATGTAAATTAAGCAAGAAAAGAAAGCCATCAATTTTTAGCTATTTTCTTTCAAAATTTCATCCACATCGGTACTATCGTTTAGCTACGAAAGCCTGACACACAAACATTTATCAAACGCGTGTCGGAACGATCTTCTCTAAACTTTTTCATTTATGACGTAATGTTAAGTATGGTTATTGGTTATTAATACTGCTTCTCTATCAATTGTTCTTGTCTTTATACTGGTATGTATGAAACAAATGAGGTTAGAAAATAAAGCATGTGACCTAGATAATACAGTGGCTTTTCCTAAAATTTGCGAGCATTACTCATTGCTCTTCTAATAAAAGGTCATTTTGAAGGTTATATTGCAGTCTGCAGACCATTCATTGTATTGAATGGGTTTTTTTGAGTAAATACAGTTTATATACAAATTATATAATGAATGGAATACAAATAGATTCTATTTTTGTGCAAATAATAGGTGGGTAATAACTTAAAATTGAAATGTATGCCATTTTCAGTTTATTTTTGTTTCTACCAGCAAAACGTAGTGTTTCGTTTGAAAGAAATCTTTTAATCTTAAAATTTGTTAACTATAAATTTTGTTATTTACAATTTATAGTTAAAAGTCAATTGGGGATTAACTTCCTCACGTCTTATGTTCGATTCTCAGTGGAGACAAAAAATGCATATATTTTTATAGGAACCTCATTATAAATACTTATAAACTTCGTTCATTATCGAACAAATGCCATTGGCCAATTATTGCCCTGACATTTGTCGCATTTTATAAATAATTTTATAAGAAAACTACATTTATTATAATGACAAAATGGAAAATAATTACTTGTCTATCCTTACAATACCTAATTTAAAACTGGTCGAAAGCATCGCGTGATAATAGCATATCTACTAGTTATTGAACCTTGCTTCGCTTGTTATTATTATCTAGGTACATAGTAGTTAATAATATTAAAGAACTTTAAAATATCAGCTTGAACTCGGTAATCGGATATGTGCTAATCCTTATAATCTTTCTATGCGCAAAACTTCACCAAAATCCGATCAGCTGTTTCATTGTGATAAAGAATTGAGAAACAATAATATGCAATACCTAACCACAATCTTTTGTATGGAGACAAATGTAATTTAGAATTCCTTTTAACTAGGCTAATCTGGCTATACTATGAGCAAAAACATTTTAATCCACAGGCAATGGGCAACTGCTGTGAATCAGTGAAATTAATACAAGATTTTAATTTTAAACCTGTTAAAAAGCCTTGATCTTCTCTTTTGGCGAATACATTTAGCATTTCCTGACGCTTTTTACCTTGATTTAATTTCTTACTAAATATAAATTATAAACTCATCACGTAATCATACAAAAAATCACAAAAAGCAATCATAATTCACTATTATAACAATTACATTAATTCGGATTTAAAATTTCTCAAGCAAAAGCGATATCGCGAGTATCTCTGTCCTTGTCTTACTTAAAATCAAATCTTTATGTACAAAATAGCTCTTATTGTAACGGAATAGAGTCGAAATTAACTTGCAGGTATGTGCGTGATTGATCCAGGTCAAACGAAAGTGTCTACAGAATAGTTTTTTCAAAATCTAGATCTAATTGGTAATTTATTACGCTTCTCAATAATTGGAGATATTGGAAAATACTGAGCAGGTTTTGATAGGAGTTTTGTGTTTACTGTTTCGTAATTTCAGTTTATAGTACCTACTTACCTACCTATTTATTAAGTGTTATTTCTCAAACATTTATTCAGTAGATCCGAATTTGGAATTATAACAAGGTTTTATACGAATTCCAAAATTTCCATAACAAAGGTCTAGTAGGGTCTAGTTGTATATAATATTATAAGGTATTTACGTTTATTATTGTTAAAAGCACGGCAAGGTTGCATTGTCACTAAAGATATAGGTAGTTAAGTTAATAAGAGTGAGGGTCAATATTTGGATGGGTTACCGTGTAATGTACTCCTTATTAATATCATTTTACAGTTAATTATATTATGTAAGTTTATTTAGATCCTTAATGCTATCGTATTGTTATTATACTGTTTTCTGTTGGGACAAAATTCAAAATACAGAAAACATTCAGCAAGAAATCTATGTATTGTTCTAGATATTATTCTAGATTACAAAACATTTATCACTCATTCATGACCAAGAAATAAGTACTATTTTAATTTATCACACAATTACAACAGAGGGATTAACATTTATGTAAGAATTACTTACTTTTGCGTCATTTACACATAACTTATTATATTGTATGTTTTCTTAGCGGATGTTTATTATAACATACATACATAATATGCATGGATGTCACTAATTTCTCAGCCTTATACAGTTTGAAAGTATTTTAACTGTACTAGCCTTGATCGGATTTAGGTCGCCTGATAGATCATATGATTAGGGCTGCCGCGTATAATATTTTTCAATAAATATTCAATTTTAAAGAAAATTCCTACTATATAAAATGGATTCTGCGTATTTATATTATTTATATTGACTTCATTTATAATATAAAATATATTTATTTATTTTTATTACGTAGCGTTCGTTGATAATTTTTATTTTATAGCACCATAAAGTCGTTGTCGTCGTTGGCCTATGCGTCTATTACAGGCGAGGATGTTAAAATAAACGAAGTACTAAAATTACTTAAATTTAAAGCAAGTTATTTTTCGTACATTTAAAAATTACATTTATTAAATGGTCTAACTTAAAGATAAGACCTAAAACATGAGTTTAATTAAAGATAAATATTTCATAGACGGCCACTCACCAAAATATTATGCCAATTAACTCGATAAAAAAAAATAAAAAGTGCCAAGTGACAACCCTAAATTTGCAGCGCTATGTTAGGAATCCGAAGCCCCAATATGGAGCCAACAACCGGACGGACATTCTTCGTATATCCACAATGTATTTAGTCATTTATTACCATAATTAACTATTATTAACGAACTAATTATGTGGCTGAGTTTTTCTAAATATATAACCGATACAAATAGTTTTAAACTAAGAAAAATCTTTTTTTTATAGCTATAAACAATTTTACAAAACACTACAACAAGATAAAAATATAATAAATAAAATTATTACCTCATTTTACACTCTTTTGAGATTACTCTACGCTCTATGAAAATATCGAATACATTTTTTTAATATTTAATAATATGAATAAAAATAAAGATTTTAAATTATTCATCTTACACATAAGACAAGCGTTGTTTTTACAAAAAGTAAACTATATATTATTTACTATTTTTTAAATGTTATGTAAATACGCACCAGTAACAGACAAACACACTTTCCCAGAACTAAAATAAGAACGCAATAATATAATTAAACAACAACAGCCATATGTTATCTGAAAACCTTAACAAATATTATAACTAGATAAGATTTTACTTTTTGTTTGTTTGTTACGTGTAACTTAAAAACTATCTACTTACTGTATATTTTTATTGTTTGTGTTTTAGATTTTTATTACAATTCTATCTATCAAACCTTTAAAATTTTGGCATAATATGTATATTATAATCCTCTATAATATCATATAGATATAGAGAAATAAACCTATAAAAAATATCATCACTGAAAGTGGCAGTTTCCGACTCTTATTTTACTTACGAACGAAATAATATTAAAACACCGATGTACGTAATCAACTAACTTAATTGGATACATCAACAATATCAAATGTATCTCAATAACTTAAGACACAAAGCCTTGGTTAAGTAAAAGTGAGCGACCACAGTAACCGAATACTTCCTAAGTTGAAACTTAAGTTAGTAAGTCGATCCGTGACGCAACGCTAGTCTCGACCACTTGGGAGCACTTTCATTGCACCCTTGTTTATGAAAGTGATTTATTGTTTGAAATCTATAATCTATAATAATAGTATAAAGCTGAAGACTTTGTTTGTTTGAACGCGCTAATCTCAGGAACTACTGGTCCGATTTTGAAAAATTAGGTATTTCGGTGTTAGATAGCCCATTTATCGAGGAAGGCTATAGGCTATATATCATCACGCTATGCCCAACAGGAGCGGAGCTATGCGTGTAAAACCGCGGGCACAGGTAGTCTTGTCATATGATTTTTTTTTTTCAATAAAATTTCGTATGTTTGTCAGAACAGGATGGTAAGGTGCAAGGAAGTTAGATAAATAACATCTGCGTACAGCACGTGACCGAACAATGAAGTTTTGTTTGTATGGAAGTCGTCAAGCATAGTGGAGTAACGGAAGTTGTTTGTAGCAGGGATTGGCGGGTGTTTTTGATTAAGATTTTAAAGTGGATGGGTTTAAAATATGTTTTGTTGGTAGTTGTCAAATTGACGGAGGTTTTCAATTTATTTAATTCGTAGAGTATTTGTGTTTTATTAAAAAGGAGTATTTTTTTAATCCAATTGTTGATTTTTATTATAATCTCTGGGATGAGTTTAATAGTTTTTATAGGATGTTGTCAAAAATGAAGAAGATTCTTAATAATTTGTAGACTATGTATTTGAGATTTCTTATCGTAAGACAGGGCTATTTCGCAAACCCGATGATAGATTTTTCATGTTTTTGTGAGTATAAATGAAACTTGATAATATGTACACTGAGAAAACGTAACGGCTATAAATAGATAAGTTGCTGCTATTTACAACCGAGTAACTTGCTTCGGAGGGAGCCTGCAAAGTTTGTTGCTAAATTTATACAAGTCAACTTTGTTAACGTATGTTGGTAATATAAACCCACTAAAGTGGTCAAAAAATACGTATTAAAGGTTTGTTGCTTTTAACC
>CAJQZN010019489.1:0-10906 GCA_907164685.1 Colias eurytheme | reverse complement strand
GGCCGCCAGCTGCCACGCGCCCGCGCCCTCCGTGCCCGCTTCGTCGCGCGCTACCAGGCGCACGTCTTCGTCTGTCACCTGTGAAAAAAGAAATGGAAAGATTTATTTACACTACTTACACATTAAGGGCCGATTTTTCAATGCTTGGATAAAATTTATTCGTCGAATAATGTATAAAACTGCCATTTTAAAAACGTATTCTAATTGCCCGTATTTGACAGTTTACGTGACACATTATCGTGTAATACTTTATTGGACGGATAAGTTTTAGACAGTGCGCGCACGAGCAACTTTGTCTCCGCAACTATTTTGTCTCTTCACCCATGGGCTAGTATGAAAGTGCGCGCACGTAGCGACGCAACTCCCCATACAAATTGATGGGAGAGACAAAATAGTTGCGGAGACAAAGTTGCTCGTGCGCGCTGGCTCTTATCCAAGCATTGAAAAATCAGCCCTTAAATAAACAGAAATTAATTATGAATTTGAAATTGCAAAAAAAGTGTAATCGATATCACACACATACATTTAGGTAAAAACATGTTTATAGGCATTATTTTATTATTAGATTAGCAGCGCAAAATATTTTTTGAAATCACTATATCGTCATATTCTTATTTTTGTTAACACTTGTAAATGCTTATAATAAGAAATGTTTATATCCAAATCTCGTCTTGTGATCAATTTTTTTTCTATTCTTTACAAATTTCTTATATTAAATAAACCATTTGAATACTATAAAACTAAAAATAAATGCTATAAAACAACTAAATGACCTATAGATACCTGTATAAGTTGATTATGGCAGACATTTCCCGTGAAGAATGTTTGTCTATCTGACACAAATCCTTTGATTTCTGTCTCTTCTACTTCTTCTCCATTTAGTGTTAATACTCTGTAAAATAAAAATTGTATCAGATTCTTTATTTCTTACGAATTATATGTTTAGTTTTACGTAAAATTCCTGACAGACTCGAAGGACCAAATTGCTCTGTAGTGTAGAAATACTAGGAAATGATGGTAAAATAACACCGTACATGCTTTGATGCATTTAAATCCATTATTTCACTCTCACATTATTTCTTTAATCACAAAAAGAGATTATATGATACAAAACTGGCAAAGTAAAAAAATATCATATTTAATTTCAAGCATGTTGTTAAAACTGTAAAATAAAATATTTTATAAATACTGACTCACATCTAAACTAATAATATTATAAGATCAGTGTAAATTTACAATTTTTGTTACCAATTGTCTCATTAAAACACCCATAAAACACTCACCTAGTCTGTCCAACAAACGCCAACACTAGTGTATCATGGTACGGCGAATTATGTGCCAATGTTAGAGCCCACATTCCCTTAATGCCCGGTAAATCGATGGAGGCCTGCTCCTGAATGCCGATACCGTTGCGAATAATACGTAGGGAACCTTGTTTGAACGCACCTGAGGATGGAAGGTTTGTTGAAGTGAAACTTCTTTATTGGGGTTGGACAAAAATTTAGTGTAACATTTTTGCGTTACGCCGTACGCGTGACATTTTTGCGTTATGCCATACTCGTGACATTTTTAAGGTACTCTACGTGTACTCTAGTACACGCATACATTTTTTTTTATATGTAATAGTTTTAAGGAAAAATATTTATTTGGTACAATTATTTTTGTTACCCTGTAATATTCTCAATATGTTTAGTAACTTATGGCCAGTTCCACATAAGCTGCAATGATAGCACTGACACATACAATGATAACACTTTTTGACATAAATTTTTTGTCCTTTTGATTGACAAGCTTCTGTGTACAGAACATATCAGCTAGCTTTGAAAACAGCCATTAAAAAGATAGAACGATATAACACTGACATTTGCAACAAAACTTTAAATTTATGGAAATAAATCATTTGTAAGAAGAACTAAAGCAGTCAATCATTTCTTTAGAAAAAATGACACATCGTGAATTTACTTAAAACTATTTTTTAATCAGTTTATTGAAGTGAAAATTTCTTTAGCGGCGTTGGGTATAAAATCTTAAACTCGCGTCAGGACACGTGTCCTGATCGAAAAAGCGTAAGACGGATGGATATCAAACATGCTCAACGTTAATAATCAAGTTTTCACTTCTGCCGGCACTCCCGGAGTGCAACCCGTCTTTTTTACCCGACTGCCAAAGAAGGAGGGTAATGTTTTTCGAGTGTATGTAAGTATGTATGTATGTCTTTTCCTTTGTGACCACCTGTAGCCTAAACGGCTTGATGGGTTTTGATGTATGAGGTATCGTTAGATTTGTCTTGATTACGGGAGTGTCATAGGATACATTTTATCCTAAAAGTCCCACGGGATAAAGACATAATAATATTTTTTCTAAATTTTTACTCTTTTTTTAGTGTGCAGTCGGGTATTTTGTTTTTTTAATAATAATTACTTGTTTATTAGAAATAACTCCAAACTTACCCGAACAAGTGATAAGCTGATTCTGCCCCTGCCGCTCCAGATCAACTACACACATATCCACTATCGGAGCGAGGCTGGTGAATGTCTCCATGACCTTCACATACTGGTTGGAGTCGTCGCGGTTCGCTGATAGACGCACGAGGGCGGAGTCCCCTAGACGGGAACCGATGAAGACAACACCATTGTCCAGGTATGTCATACATTCGGGGATCGGTATTTCACCTGGAATAAAACTTTTAATTAAGGGGATTACTATGGTCAAAACCGGAAAACACCTTATACATATTGAATTTTGTTGAGGAAACTGTTGGTACGATTGTCTTAAAAAAAATATATGTGATACTCAAGGATATAATTAACAAAGTGTATTGTTTACTTTTCAGTTTAAAACGGCCTAAACATAAAAAAAATACATACAAATCAACCCCTTTTTGAACATAAAACGCATTTTGTTAGGAAAACTGCTACATATTTATACATGAAATTTATACCAAAAAATATGTTATGATATTTGTAACAATTTGTATTGATTGTTTTTTCAATTTTCATTATTATCGTTAAATTATCAAGAAAAAACTCGAATTTATAATAAAACCCACATAAAACCTCACCTCTATTGCATATTTTCGACGAAATTTGACGGTGTCAGTTCGACTCGGACGGGGGACTGTACGTGCGGTTTTTTTTGCAAAATAACGCTAAAATTCACCGAATTGAATGTTTTGTTCAATTAAACCAGATTGTAATAGGTATTTACATGAGCAGTTCATGAAATGAAAGTTAAAAATAGGTATGTAAAGATATAAAAATCTGTTTGTAAATTAGTTTTGTTTTTGAAAGGCGTCATTGAATAATATCCAGTGTTGATAATTTTTGACAGTAAAATATTATCAGAAAACACATACCTACCTATAAAACAGTAACCAGATTTTCCCTGTGCCTTGAATATTTTTTAAAAAAGATTAATTGCTGTTCTATCGTATATTTTAAGGGTCCAAAACACCAAAGCCGGGAGATACTGACACAAAATTTTGGATCATTTGTAACCGGATGGCGGTTCTACAGTGGTCTTAGTACGCAATGACAAAAAGAAAAATCATGGTCAGAACAGTGGTACCGGCAGACTAGTCGCGTGGGCGTTAGTCGAACTCGTCGGATAAATTACGGAAGGCAAACGATTTGTAACACAAAAATTTTAGGATTTACCGATAGCCCATAAAAAAGAAGTAGGCGGTAGTGTCATGCCATACTTTTCCGGTGTAATTTACAGCCCACAATACCGACGTGAATGCGTTGATTTAAAAAAAAAATTCAACCATTTGTACCAGGCTAATTTTTGCACAGGTAATCATAGTCCAGTAGCCATGTACGAAAATCGCCATGCCATACTTTTCAGACAGTTCCAAATGGTCGCCATACCGCCGAAAATCAGCAATTTTTTTTAATATTGTATAAAATCACTTAATTTATATTATTGTATAAAATCGTAGGAAAGTCAAAACTGACATAAACGTATAGCAACATTTTTAGCCGACGCCATTATAGGACGAAATTCTCAATTCAACTGAATTTTTTGTTGGTTCCGTTACCTCCGCACTTTTAACTGGGTGAACCGATGATTTCTTCTACACTAATATTATAAAGAGGAAAACGTTGTTTGTTTGTTTGATTGTAATGAATAGGCTCATAAACTACTGGACCGATTTTAAAAATTCCGTTCATCATTCAAAAGCTACATTATCTACGAGTAATATAGGATAGGTTTTATCCCGGAAATTCCACGGGAACGGGAACTATGCGAGTTTTTCAAAAATTAACCCCGAACTAACTACAAAATACATAACAAGTCGAAAAAAACGTGATTTCTTGTCCGTTCCCCTATTTTTTTCGGTGTGTGTAGGTTGCATGCATATATTCCTACTAGGTATGAAGAGATATAAAGAGAACGCTAAATACATTTGCCTGGTCACCATTACCATTCGATACACCATGACATGGTAGAGGCCGTTCTATAGAATTACGTCAAATAATGTACTCCATCTTTTATATCTCTGTAGGTGAGATGTTCTCCACCCTAGCCATCATCAGGTCTCCAGAATATAGTAGAGTCCGTGTTGAATAAAATTAATTTCTAAATCGGTGTTTTCTTAACTGTTCCCCACTCTAGAACTTATAATTACTTGCTTAGTCATCTTAAGGTCTCCAGAATGGGTCATGTAGTAGAGACTTTGCTTATAATGGTTAATGTTGAAAGATGAGTCTTCCTACATTACACAATATTTACTATTCATAAATGTAATATGTTACTGCCTCTCAGAGAAAACATAAATTAGGTAGAAACCAACTAACACATTACGATACAATACGATACAGTATACAATTCCATAATCTTTGGTCACTTTTACTTCAACAACGATGTATATTTATAGAGGGCGGTTAAAAAAACAAATTCAAATGTAGTGACAGAATGATTAAGGTCGTTGAACCGTGTAATTGCCTTAATGGTAAACTTTGGAAATGTTGCATCAGTTGATCACTTCCTTGTTTGGCTATTTTATAGGACACTAGCGGTCCGCACAGGCTTCGCCCGTGGTACATTTTTATGTTTTCTCTACATAAGAACCATCCTGGTACTTCAAGGAATATAATAAAAAAATATTTATCGAAATCGGTCCACCCGTTCTCGAGTTATGCGCTTACCAACACATTTTGCGATTCATTTTTATATTATAGAAGATAGGTTATTGATAAAGCTACTGTTTTATACAATGAATATTTTTATATATAACATACAAATAATTCCGTTTTATTTTAGGATTTTTTATTTAACAAAAAAAAGGAAAAATTGTTGTTCATTGCAAGTCTCATTTTAAAATATTATGCATAATCATTTTTTATGCATGTTTTTAATACAGTTGACATCTTAGGTAACAGAAAATTGTAGTAATTAATTGCTCTCAATTTGATTAGACAAAATCCTTGAAAAAATGTTATTTGTAATATTAAAGCTGTATACTCACCAAGCAGTTCCACCTTCAGATCCTTTACAGCATGAGTGTCATCGACCCGCTCATATAATTCCAATAGTAACATGAACAGACGACCAGCTATATCACCGAGCAAGTATCGTAAGCCACGCGTGTCGACGCGGCAGTAGCAGTTTATTGGTGTCATCTGGTTTCATATTTTAGAAGTTAAATGAAAACAAAGAAAATATTTTCATGACAACTTTTAGTACATATAGTAGAAGAAAAAAATGTGGTGATAGATTTTTAGAAAATCTAATCCTAAAATTCTGAATAAGTAATCAATCATTAAAAAATACAATTATTTTTTAATGATTTGTTTTTCTCAAAAAAATAAAATGATGATCATATAGACATTTATTACTTTTCAGTGTAGAAATATTTTAAACTAGCAATGCCCTGCGGTTTCACCCGCATAGATAGCGATATCTTTACAGTGAAAAGTCTACTATAGGTCGGACATGAAAATCACCTTTACCCCGTCCCGCACTACGGCCTTTTTTTTTTTTTGTTTTAGTGGGGAAATCTTACATAGATACCCACGGCCTCCGGGGGAGGGGCCGTGGGTTATGTCGGATTCCTACCGACCAAAACCCCACTGTGTTCCGTCAAGACGCATATAGGTATATTGGTAGAATTCCTCCGTGACCCCCGCACTACGGCCTGCTCGAACAGTATACCTACTATTTTCTGTAGATTGACACTTTTAAATTCGTTATATCTTTTGAATGGAATATCCAATTCTTTTCATTTAAAAAGTATTTTGCTGGTATTGAAACAGTCTATAATAAAACATCATTTAATGGGATAAGGATTAATATATGTGTATGGATAACATGGTTTGATTACTGTCGGCACTTCTATTTACTTTGAAAACGTAAAAAAGTTGTTGTAGTAACATAACTACTGAAGATGGACATATGGTATCGCGGACTTTCTTGTAGATATTGATCCATTCTATAATACTGTAGAACATTTTTTTGTTCTATCTTCAATAGATTCCGCAGCGCACGCGATGACAGAAGTTTTATTGAGGATTTTTTTACACCTTGGGTTACATTATTGCATTTTTGGTAAGGATCTCTAATTTTTTTGAAAATGCAATATAGCCTATGTTGCTCAGTAAAGATGCAGCTTTCTAATGGTGAAAGAATTTTTGAAATCGGTCCAGTAGTTTTTGCGTGAAAACCATACATACATACATACTTACATACATACTTACAAACTTTTCCTCTTTATAATATTAGTATAGACTAGCTTTCCGCCCGCGGCTTCGCCCGCGTTTGAAGAGAAAATCCTGTTCCCGTAGGATTTCCGGGATAAAACCTATCCTATATCCTTTCTCGAGTATCAAAATATCTCTAAACCAAATTTCATACAAATTGATTCAGTAGTTAAGGCGTGATTGAGTAACAGACAGACAGACAGAGTTACTTTCGCATTTATAATATTAGTATGGATGTGTAAAAAATGTGTATAGTTTTACAAGGAAAAAAATATCTAATAAAAGTAAGCTAGTTATGACAAAACTAGTATTCCATGAAAATTGTTTCATAGAAGATCTCAATATATAATAGAAGAGATTGTTTTTCATGTTAACAAGGTACCTTAATCTGTGGAGGTGCAACAGCCACATAGCTCTGCCCATCATGATACACTATGGACTCTTGTCCAATTACTATAGCTCCACCTACAAAAAGAATAAAACATTATTTAATGTTGGAAGAAATAAAAAAAAATCTGAATTGTTTGCAAAAGTTACACCAACATACATTTTTTAGTTTATAGATTGTACACAAATATGAAAAAAAAACATAAAATTAACCATAACCTTAAAACTTATGTATATTTAAATAATTACCTAAAGGACTTGGCACTGGTATAAGAATAGATGCTTCTGTTTCAACATTATCTTGCTTCCATGGTATCTTCATGAACTCCTTGTCTCTTAAATTTATTTCATGTGTCTAAAATTATGCAAATAAAACATTATATGAGAAGTTAAAAATGTATCCAAATAATGTATGTATACAAAAAGTTTTCACAAAACAGTAAAGGCGTAGCAGTAGCTAAATCCCACTCTTTTAACCACAGTATAAAAAAACAGAATACTATTTTTAGCCAGATTTTTTTTAAATGAAAAATAACAAATATTCAACTCACTTTTATATGTCTTCCATTGAGATCTTGGTGAATTAATATTAAAGTGGGGTTGGCACATCCATGCAAGAATTCTAAATCGTACACATTTAGTTCTTCCAACCTGTAAAAAATATTGATAATATTATTGGTAGACTAGCTGCCAAGATCACTACATAGTATAAAACAAAGTCGCTTTCTCTGTCCCTATGTCCCTATGTATGCTTAAATCTTTAAAACTACGCAACGGATTTGGATGCGGTTTTTTTAATAGATAGAGTGATTCAAGAGGAAGGTTTTAGTAATTTATTATGTTTTAGACAAAGCGGGCGAAGCCGCGGGGGTAAAGCTAGTAAATAATAATTTTTCAATTCAAATAAGATCTAGATAACCATGTTCAACCAAACAAATTGTTCTATGTTACAATATTAATAAATAAAAAAATCAACTATGCACACTTAACCTTAACACTGTTTGCTAAAAACCATACTGGTAGCCATTTAGTCATATTTTTATTTAAAGAATTAAAAAAATTGAATGAAAAATCCTGTAAAACTTTTTGGCTTTAATTTAAACCAAGAAGAAAATATGTTATTTTATATGTATATTAAATGTAATAAACATTGACAATGCTTCAATGAAGTTAATTATAAGAAAACATACCTTAGACTAGCAGCTTTCAGCTCTGTAGAATCCTTATCAAGAGGTATTATCTTAAACAGACCGTCATACAGTCTGAGGCCGATCACCCTCGCTTGTGGGTCGATCACTGCTAGAATCCCATTCTCTGATGGCTTGCCAATCCTATCAGCGACATTACCATGCGCTCTGGTAACCACTTCGAGATCACCGTTTGGCCCTGTTCTCCATTCTAATATCATTGCATTGTATCTCGCGGTAAGAATGAAGACTAGATCTTTGTTTTCATACTAAAATGTTAGAAATTATGTTTAAGTTGGTTCTGAATACATTTCTGGATGAAATAACAGAGATTCTATGAAAAATGAAACACTTTTCAACTAAGATAGAATTTCAGTTTAGAAAAACTTATAACAAATGAAATGGACACTGTTTTAAGAATTTAACAATGAGAAATAAATACTATAAAACACTGTTAATTTGAAATCGCAGGTTATTAAAATTTATACTTACAGGTGGTCTAAATAATTTCATCTTGGCTACCCTGCCGTACAGCCCAACTTCCTTCATGGGGTGGAGCCCTTCTGGTGTCACCAAGTACATTTCTAGACGTGACACCTTTGCCACCAACAGATTCAGGTCTGTTGGTGATGTGAAGTTGCCTAAAAATAAGAAATTTTGTGGATCAAATTGATGTATAGTGTAATTCAGTGACACAACTCAGACTTTATTAATATGAGGTGGAAACTGTAGTAAATCTAGTCTGTGTGAATTACGAATAATAATTACTCTCTACTGATGAAAGAATATTAGAATGTTATCCATTATAAATGTTAGATTAAATTTATCCTCTTGATTCTATTTGTGTATTATAGTGATAAAATGTAGTATTTTATATTATGATTATCAAAAATCAATTCGCCAGCATGTTATAAATAGATTGCACATTGAATTAGGAGCATGCACTTCAAGGGCCGCCAAGACGCAATAGACATATTGAATATATTTAAGCAAGGTTTAATTAAGTCGTTATAACGAAACCGGTAAACAATGGAATAGATTTACACTTCCGATTGAATCTGTATACAATTTTCCATTTTAAAACGCTGTGATAATGCTGTCGCTCCTTTCAAGGCAAATGTAACGTCGGATCAACTTTATTGAAGAGCAGTGTGAGAGCACAGTGATATTATAAAATTACTCTTACATAACATACAAAATACTGCGTTTAAAATAGTATCATTAATAATTCGCTTAAATCTAATAAGCATCAGACAAATATTGTATATATCTAACCTCAATAAACACAATACTTAATACTATATATGTATTCACACAATGTTTACCAGTAATACATGCTGTTACAGCCGTTGGTTTCTGTGCAGTCACTACGTAGTGGTAAGCCATGATTTATTATTTATTCAAACCTAATTTTTAATCATTTATTTTATTTGTTTTTCGCAAAATTAAACAATACAACGGCGGTCTGTCAGACTATCGGCTGTCATAGACTAAATTTTTTATTTTTTATTTTACTACTTTTTTACATTCGGATACACGATTATTGGGTAAAATGTGTATGTGTATGGTTCATATCAGTTTGAATTCAAATTATTATTTTTACCAAGGAAATAATTACACAATCCACATTCATGTAAATACCTAGATTTCTTGCTTAATATTATGAATACGAAAGCGTTCGTTTGTCTTTATTTCGCAATGTGAAACAACATGTATAGGTACCATCAAGGGTACAAAAAATCGCTCAGATTATAGATAACTAGCGGTCCGCCCCTGACTCGCCCGTCGTAACTGTTTACGTTTTCTCTCCATACGAACTATCCTCGTGCTTCGGGAATATTATAAAAAAGAATTAACGAAATTCAGTTCAGCCATTCTCGAGTTTAGCGCTTAGGCTTAGTAACACATATTTTGGCGATTCATTTTTATTATACTAGAAGACCGTCCGGCGCCCCGGCTTCGCCCGTGGTACATGTTTACGTTTTCTCTCCATAAGAATGATCCTCGACATATCTCAAATAATATTATAAAAAAAGAATTAACGAAATCGGTTAGGGCTCTTTCAATTTATGCGTTTCGTATCGGACCGCTGCCGCACGTTTTCCGTGCCGCTAGTTATAACCCGCTGCCGTACCGTTGCAGTACGGTAGCAGTCCGTTACCAAACGCTTAAATTGAAAGCATATCTGACTGCCGTGCGTTTGTATGCTAGTGCTGTTTTAAATTTATTTGACACCAGTTAAGCCATGGACTCTGACGAAGAAACATTACTGATAATGCTCTTCTTGAAAAGTTTGGTTTTTAAGTTGGCAATTACTCTGTTAGTCAATTTCAAGTTCAACTGCCCTTCCGTATTATTACTACGACTGACTTATATATTATAACCTCAAAACGCGCGTATTTCTGTACTTGAGTACCCGTAGAAAATATTATGTAAGATGATTTAATTAGATTAGACCAAAAAAATAATTTTTAGAGCACAAATATTCTCTGTCAAATCATACCGATATATCGATATTTTTTAATAAAAATATCAATAGGTATCGATATTGATATTTTCAAAAAACATCGATGCGATAATATATGTACAGTGCGACACAAAAGAGATGAAAATAAATGAGGGCGCCACCGT
>CAJQZN010019488.1:0-34215 GCA_907164685.1 Colias eurytheme | reverse complement strand
GCGAATAAGGACAGGGATTTCGCAGTCGAGCTGATCATACCTAGCCTCCCTGGTTATGGCTTTTCTAGTGTGAGTTGTTTTCCATTATATTTTTGTCACTACGGCCTGGTATTATATTACCTGTACTATGGCTTAGAATTTGACACTGACCAATAATGTGAAAATTATATATTTTTCCCTAATACAAGTAAAACTCAACTAGTGTGTGTGTTTTTTGAATTAAATTAACTGAAATTAAAAAAAAAACCGGCCAAGTGCGAGTCGGACTCGCGCACCGAGGGTTCCGTGGTAGTAAGTTTAAAATTATTAAAAAAAAATATATTATGTGATGTAACTAAAAATTTATGGTTTTCGTAATTTTTCCTTTATCTATGCTATAAGACGTTGCTTCGTACCAAATTTCAAGATTCTGAGTTCACGGGAAGCACCCTGTAGGTTTTGATTCCCTTGCAAGTGTCGAAAATTTGCGGCATAAACGGCTCTATCTTTTGATTGCGTTGGCTTAGAAGTTTGATTTTTTCACAGCTTCAAGGGACAGTAGACCTGAGTAATTGATATAAATTTCAGCTTCATACCTCCACGCGTTCCTGAGAAAAAGGGTCTTGACAGACGGACGGACGGACGGACGGAAGGACGGACGGACGGACAGACGGACAACAAAGTGATCCTATAAGGGTTCCGTTTTTTCTTTTTGAGGTACGGAACCCTAAAAAAAATGTCAAAATGTGTACAGATAATTAACAAATTGTATAATATTTATCTCAAACAAATAATTTATTTTGAGCAGGGTGCAGTCAGACCTGGTTTTGGAGCGGATAAGATGGCTGTTGTAATGAGAAACCTGATGTCTAGACTCGGTTACAAGAAATACTACGCGCAAGGTGGAGATTGGGGTTCACTGATTACTAGTATTATGTCTACTTACTTCCCAAATGTAAGAAAACCAAAATTTATATATTACCTATTCCTTAACGACTAAGATTTGGCCATATCGCATAATTCATGACATTATTCACACATGACACGATCTGATCCCATACTAAAGCTTAGTTATAGAAACCAAATGGCTGCTAAACATACATACATAATTTGAAATATGTATATATAGCGTATATATAGAGGACTAATATAAAACTCAACAATTCCAGGAAGTGCTAGGATACCACACAAATTTACCATTCTCGATGAGTCCATGGTCTTCGATAGTCCGTATCTTGGGAGCGATATATCCCCCGCTAGTGGTTAATTCCAATGTGGCTGATAGGATGTATCCTTTGGGAACACATTTCAGCTTCTGGCTACAAGAGAATGGGTACATGCACCTCCAGTCTACCAAACCTGATACAGTTGGTAAGATAGCTTTTATATGTTATGAATTTAATGTAGAGAATTTGGTCTGATTTCGTATGGATCAAGTCTTCGGGTTAATACACTTATTCAGTTTTTTAAGCTATTGGATAGCTTCCATTGCGGGCCTTGAGCGCGGGGACCGAATCCAGAAATTCCGTAACGAAAAAACCTCACGATCCCCACTCCGACGGGCGCGGAGGTGTGGCTTGAAGGCATAGCATGCAATAGCTTTACCGCGGCAGTCCCCGAGTGCCACACGTCTTTTTTTGTAAATATTATAAAAATGAGTTTATAGTGAACTTCTTAATCATATTTTTAACACCTTACTATAATATAAACAATTACTAAAGGGGCTTGTATATAAGCTGCATAACTTTATTTACTGCCTTACTATTTCTTTTGAACTTCCGCAAATTACATTTGAAGTCCGTAGTTAACAAAACCTTATAAATGGTATAACATTCCATTATACCAATTTTATCTCCTATCAGGTGTTGCGCTCGCCGACTCTCCAGCAGGTTTAGCAGCGTATATTCTAGAGAAGTTCTCAACATGGACCAAACCGGAACACCGCTCGCAGCCCGACGGCGGGCTCACGCAGCGCTTCACCAAGGATCAGCTGATTGATAACGTGATGGTCTACTGGGTGTCTAATTGTATCACGACGTCTATGAGACTGTATTCGGAGACGTTTAATAAGCGGTACCTTGGATTGGGGCTCGACCAGTGAGTTGATGAGTATATTATGCGGCATACTCAGCGAGTGTTAATAATTTAGCCCTATTGGCTTGCTATTGTTTTTAAGTTTGATACTTGAGAGATCTATCGATATAATATCAAATGAGTTTGACCTTTTTTGATACAAAATTATGAGAATTATGATACAAATTTAATGACCTGAAATGACCTTTCTATTTTTTGATTAATGATATTTTGGTAATTTCAAATTTGAATGTAGTCGTAAAATAGGTGATATTAAATTATATGCATGTCATTCCAATTAATAAAATCATTTACTTTAAATATTATTTGAATGTTAAAAGATAAATGCTACTGTCATCAGCTCTAAAAAACCGTAAATATAATTCCAGAATACCAACCCAAGTGCCAACCTTCGTTATCCAAGCGAAGAATGAAATCACCTACGTGCCAGAAATGGTCTTGAAAACAAAGTACCCCAACCTTTTGAAGGCTACAGATATCGAAGATGGCGGTCACTTCTTAGCCATGGAGTTGCCTGAAGTATACGCTAAGGACGTTTTAACCGCGATTACGACGTTTAGAAATTGGCACAAGGAGAAAGAAGCACGTAAAACTGAGTTGTAAATAAACTTTTTTTTTATTGAAGATAGCTTTTATTTGTCCTTCCTTCTATATGAAAATTGTAACTCGATAACTAGTCAGTTATAGCTAGTTTAACATAGTCATGTTTTAGGCAACTTAACGCAAAAACAGAACACTACTAACAGCATTAAGTACTTTAGACTAAAGTTTATAGGTGGTTATTGTCTCAACTGTCAATGTCAACTGAATATCCCTATAATAGATATGTTAGAAAGTTAATAGGATTTTCGCAGGTCTTTCTCAATTGAGTATTTGAATAATAAAAAAATATTGATTTTTTTATGTATTTTAAAGCTTTATTATTAATAACTAGCGGTCCGCCCCGGCTTCGCCCGTGGTACATATTTACGTTTTCTCTACATAAAAACCATCCTCGTACTTCAAGGAATATAATAAAAAAAGAATTATCGAAATTGGTTCAGCCGTTCTCGAGTTATGCGCTTACCAACACATTTTGCGATCCATTTTTATATATAAGATATTGATATTTAATGCAAAAAACTCCAAAAAAAATATTTTTCAATTAATTATAAGTGTAAATCAAAATCAAACGATTTTGGTGTCTTTGAATCTTGGCAAAGAAGTTTCACTTCTGACATGTGTGCTCGCCACGCACGCTTTTTGTCTAAATTACATGTATATTCAATATTTGGTAACAGTGCAATATAGATACTGTCGATAAGGTAAAATGGTGCTAATTTTTAAGCGACTTCAAAAAAAGGAGGTTACAAAATAAAAAAAATAAGATGAGGCATGGGAATTTTTTTAAATCATCTGTTATAAAGACTGAAACAAACACTAATATTCTTCACAATACATATCAAGAAAAACGGTAAAAAATGAAGCATATTCCCATAGAAAATATCAATAAAAGTTAATCTCACCCCACATTAGGGGCATTAAAAAGTCGAGCACGCGTCCACTGTGAATCCACTCAATTCATTCGAGATCTCAAATTGATTGGATACTGATAATCGGACGGGGGTTATAGTGTGTATATTTGAACGTTATTAAAAGAAAACGAATATCCAAACTTATAATGAGAATATATAATATCATTATAATTAAATATTATAATGCCAGACACTTTCCGTGGACCATAACTTAAAAGGTCTAAGGTTAATTGAAATGCATTTATATATTTATACATAACAATACCATACCAATTAATGTTTTGAAAGAAATTACATCAATCAAATATTTTTATCTAACCCCAAAATATGGGGCATTAATAAGTTAAGCACGTGTCGTTTGTGATTTGAAACCGAAAAGATAGGTAATTGCCCACAAATATTTTTATTATTTGTACATCTAAAAAACATAATGACTTGATAAAGATGTAAAAAATATTATTTAAGTTGGTACCTAAATCTAATACAATTTTCTTATCGAAAACGGGTTTTATGAAAAAAAAATACACGAAGGCAATTTTTGCCTACCTACACTAGGTATATTTCTATTACATATTTTGATTAATTTATTTTAGACTTCAATTCAATATATGTTTACATACCACATAGACCATATTATTACATACTACCATATACTACATACAAAACAATTGTATGAGTGCCTACTCATACAATTGTTTACATAAAATGTCAAAAATCGAGAAAACAAAACAGTATTCATGGGGATGCTGCAAAAATCTAATAATAATGAATAATAAGATATAAACAACACGTGGTGTTATGTGGATGCTGTGAAAAGTTCAAAACGGAATAACAACGACCATTAATAATTCTCCAAAAGATATATAACTTACATAATATAGACAACAACAAAATTATTTCACTAGTGACTCAGTTTGAAAGATAGTCATGTACGAAACGACTTAAGTACGAAATGCTCCCACTTTAAAATGTACCTTATTCTTTCAGAGTTAGGATTCATTTTCGCTCGCATTAAGAGGTATGTATCTTTTAATTTGATAAAAACACGAACAAACCGATTCAGTTTGTACTTTATAGTGATAGAGAATGAACGTGTAAAACAGGTGTGCGTTATCTGTTTTTGTCTCTCTCACACATATGATATTTGGTGAGGTGGAAACGAGATAACAAAGGTTAATAATTGATATTCAAAGGTTAATATTAAATAATATTGTTGCTATATTTGCTATATTTTTTAGTTGCTATATTTTTGTTGTTTGTGATGAAATGAAACTATTTAAAACAAAACTAATGATTACTACAAATAGATTACTTCTTTATGTTGATAGCAGGAAAATTCTCGTTTAATTTTGATGTCGTAAAAGCGGTCAAAAACCGGCGAAATTATTCGAGAATAGGTTATGTGCGTCACGTTTCGCTTGGCTCGAACGGGTTACCTACCGTTCGCGTTGGCTAAGATGCCGTTAATTCTTCACTCCAAATTGACGGTACCTAATAAGTGGTTATTCAATATCATTTGGCTTCTTAAAAATAACCCATGTAAGCAGAAATAATGCTTTCAAAAGCACGGGAATAATATAATTTAAAACATCGTGAGGAAACCGACATGTCGAAGAATTAAAAAATTCAACGACATGTGTCATCCGCCAACACGCACTTGGCCAGCGTGGTGGATTATGGCCTGTACCCTCATAGGAGGCCCGTGTCCCAGCAGTGGGAACGTATATGGGCTGATGATGATGAAGACCACGTCAATAAATAATAAGTAAAATACCTTAGCTAGGTAGGTAGGTATCTTAAAAAATTAAAATAGAACTACCTACCTATGATACTTTCACTATTTGCTCATGCCCATGGGTTTTATGGTCTCACCGTGTGATATTTTAGGGTTAATTTATTTTGTCAGTCCGGGCGGATCGTACAGAAGTTTCTTATAAAAAATGCTCGAAACCTGTCTAGATATACACCTAGTACCGGTTTGTTTTTGTTTTTTAATTTGGCTTTTTACAATAATATTATAAAGAGGTACCTACTGGGTCGATTTTAATTTTTTCACTAATAGAAAGCTACCTTATTATGCTAGGCGTCCATTACAGACGGATCGGGGCGGGTCGCATCGCAACGGGCCGTCTCTAATGGACGCGCTGTTTGCTCCTGCGTCCACCTGTACGGGGCGCGGCGGACCGCCTAGGCGGATTTTATCTAACAGACGCTCGCCGCTCACATCCGCCTGCCTGCGTCCACTAGACGGGTCGGGGCGGGCCGGGCCGCAGCGCACCGCCGGCAGAAATCCGCCTGCGAAGCGATATCCGCCAATGCGTTGCGGCCCGCCCCGGCCCGATCCGTCGCTAATGGACGATGTTTCATACAAAACATAGGCTGGCGTATTTTTGCGTTGCGATGCGGCCCGGCCCGATCCGCCTAGTGGACGCCAGCCATTAGAAGGCAACAAGGGCTATATTTCATTTATTTTATATAATAATAAAATAAATGAAATATAGCCCTTAATGAGCGTCTAGTCTTCGCTCTCGCTCTACTAGTCAGTTTCATTTTAAAGACCTGCTTCTACAGCCCAAACATTACATCTTATCTTCTTTCCAGATGTTTCGCTTGATAGTCCTTAGCGCTTTGGCGGGTATCGCTGCACCAATAATATACTTCTACTTTAAAAGTCACCCTCCACTACCAGAAATCGACCTGGAGGAGTGGTGGGGACCCAAGCTCGCTAAATCCAAGTACAATGAAAGTATCGTACCCTTCCAAGTGGAGTTCAGTAATTTGGTAAGAGATTATTGATATATTATTTTCTATCTGAATACTCTATTTTGTTGATTTGAAACACTTTATTGTACAATCTTCTTTCAAATTTCAAGGTCGTGAAAGACATCAAGGAACGTCTCAGAGACCGTCACCCGCTTACTCCGCCATTAGAGGGAATCGCTTTTGAATATGGCTTCAACAGCAAACAGCTGGAGTCCTGGCTGAAGTATTGGGCGGAAGAATATCCATTCAGGTTTGTGTTGATAATAAATAATTCTTGAATATTTAAGGCTGATGAATTTGAATTGCTTGTGGTCATATTTTGATTGAATTATTAACTGAAAAATTTGTTTCAGCGCTCGTGAAAGATACATAAACCAATATAAACACTACAAGACAAATATTCAAGGATTGAACATACACTTCGTCCGAGTAACGCCAGAGGTAGAGCAAAGAAGTTCAGTAATTACATATCAGAAACAGTTTTCTAACTATCGATAATAAAGCTTGTCATAAATAAAAAGTTACCAAGGTTGTACATAATATTGTACACCAGGATAAGAAATGAAACAACCGTATATTTTTATTCATTTATTAGGTTATTCATTCCACTTCATATTTTATGTCCAATCAGGTCCCTGCAGGTAAAGAAGTGGTACCACTGCTGCTACTGCACGGCTGGCCAGGCTCCTTCCTGGAGTTCTATGACGCTATACCATTCCTCACTGCTGCGAATAAGGACAGGGATTTCGCAATCGAGTTGATCATACCTAGCCTGCCTGGTTTTGGCTTTTCTAGTGTGAGTTATTTTTCAATTTTATTTTTGTCACTACGGCCTGGTATTATATTACCTGTACCTACTACGGCTTCGAATTTAATACAGATAATTAACAAATTGTATAATATTTATCTCAAACAAATAATTTATTTTGAGCAGGGTGCAGTTCGGCCTGGTTTTGGAGCGGATAAGATGGCTGTTGTTATGAGAAACCTGATGTCTAGACTCGGTTACAAGAAATACTACGCGCAAGGTGGAGATTGGGGTGCACTGATTACCAGTATTATGTCTACTTACTTCCCAAATGTAAGTAAACCAAAATTTATGAATGACGACTAAGATTTGGCCATATTAATAGTTAATTTCGAATAATTCATGACATTTTTCACACATGGTACGATCTGATCCCATCTCTATCTCTCTCTTGTCGGTCCCTCATGTCTGAGGATCGTGGTCAGCATCAAGGTTGCATCTGGAGCGGATGATTTGCCTCCACCGGTCTCTGTCCATGGCGTCTCTTACGACCGTGTAAAAAGTTGTGGTGTTGGTGAACGACCACGCGATCTTTTTCCCTCCGATCTGATCCCATACTAAAGCTTAGTTATCGAAACCAAATGGCTGGTATACATACATACATAATCTGAAATATGTATATACATATTATATATAGCGTTTATATAGAGGACTAATATAAAACTTAACAATTCCAGGAAGTGCTAGGATACCACACAAATTTACCATTTTTGATGAGTCCATGGACCTCGATAGTCCGTATCTTGGGAGCAATATATCCCCCGCTAGTGGTTAATTCCAATGTGGCTGATAGGATGTATCCTTTGGGAAAACATGTCAGCTTCTTGCTGCAAGAGACTGGGTACATGCACCTGCAGTCTACCAAACCTGATACTGTTGGTAAGATAGCTTTAATCTACTATACAAAAATAAGTCGGGTTTTCCTTCCTGACGCTATAACTCCAGAACGCACGAACCGAACGGCTCCATGAGGTTTATAGCAAAGAAAAGGTGTCTCTGGTGGCCAAATGGAGTTCGCCAGGTTTGCTAGTATGTTATGAAATTAATGAAGTGAATTTGGTCTGATTTTACACTTATTCAGTTTTTTTTGTAAATATTATAAAAATGAGATATAGTGAATTTCTTTATCTTATTTTTAACCCATAATTATGTTAACGATATAATTATGAATACGAAAGGGGCTATAATATAAGCTGCATAACTTTATTTACTGCCTTACTATTTATTTTGAACTTCCGCAAATTACATTTGAAGATCGTAGATAACAAAACCTATAGATAGATAGATAGATAATACTTTATTGGACACACACAAGATTTACATAAAACACAGAAAAAGAACAAACATATACAAGTATGTACAAATGGCGGCCTTATCGCTAGGCAGCGATCTCTTCCAGACTACCATTAATTTGAACAAGGAAAACACATATAAAGAACTTTTACTCAGCAAATGTTTTCTGTACGGAATAAGAGGTCCAGCGCACAAGTGGTTGACCTCATACTTGACAAACCGTATGCAATGTGTAGAGATATCGTATATAGACAACAATTCGTTAAAAAAGTCGGTAAGATCACAATACGTACATAATAAATACGGAGTGCCACAAGGCAGTATCCTCGGGCCTCTCCTGTTCTTATTGTACATAAATGATCTTCCTAACGTTACAGAACATAAATGTACTCTATTCGCGGATGATGTATCCATCACCATACCTCGTAACAAATTGACCACCTACAAAGAAGACATTTATTTGACTATCAAAAATGTAACAGAATGGCTAAAATATAATAATTTAACTCCTAACATTACAAAGACAAAACTAATGCAATTCTGTAATTATCATAACATTAGACATAACCTTGACATAACTTATAATGGACAACGTATTGACGAAGTTACTGAAACGGTATTTTTAGGTATCACATTAGACAACCACTTAAATTGGAAAGCTCACACGGATTCTGTTTGTACCCGTGTAAATAAGTTTGTATTTGCCCTCAGAAGAATTAAACAGATTATTGATGAGAGAGCGGCAATCATTGCATATCATGGTTATGTTTCATCGTTGCTTCGGTATGGTCTTATTTTATGGGGCAACTCTACAAACGTAAAAAAAGTTTTTATAGCTCAGAAAAGGTGTATCAGAGCAATATGTGGAGTAGGGCCCTTGGAAAGTTGTCGAGATTTATTTAAGCGACTCGGACTTTTAACACTTACTTCCTTATACATCTTGGAGGTTGGAATATTTGTGAAACAGCATCCCTATATGTACATTAGAAGTTGTCAAAATAGTCAGTACCCAACCAGGGATCCTCACAGATTGCAACTTCCAATTTGTCGCACTGCTTTATGTAGCAAAAACAGTCATTTTATGAGTGCGAAGATATATAATAAAATCCCGATGGCATTTAAGGAATTGCCCATGCAATTGTTTAAACTTAAATTAAAAAAGTGGCTGCAATCTCATTGTTTTTATAATATAAATGAGTTCTTTGCTTGTAAACATTAAAGATAGGAAAGGTAGATAATAATAATAACTGTAATGTAAAATGTTAAAATTAATCTAAATATATATTGTATTTTAGTTAGTTAAATACATGACGGCGCCACCGTCGAAGCTTTAAAAAATAACGAACGGCGAACCGATATAAATCAGCGCGCGCGCACGACTCGGGTCATTCGTTCGCCGACCGTTGCCGAGTGCACATCTATTACGAGCTTACTATAACTTATTTGTGATATTTATTTTATTAGTGGTCATAATATTGTAATACCAAGTAATTGTATTAGAAACGACTGTATTGTAAAACTGACATGATTTAAAAGAGCAACTATGGAGTTTCTTGCCGGTTCTTCTCTGTAGATACTGCATTCCGAATCGGTGGTAAATAAAGAAATGTTTGAGTTAGAGGTGTTTCTTTGCTCGATTACCCAACGCAACGCCCACAGCTTGAAAATAGATCCACATTCTACACCTTTCGCCGACATACACATAAAATATTTGTATGCCAGTTGATGGCGAATTGTGCGGACCTTATTATAATATATTGTAAACCTTGTAATTAACCACAATTCCTGCAAATAAATTATTTCATTTCATTTCATTTCATTTCATTTCATTTCATTTCTATATAAATGGTATAACATTCAATTATACCAATTTTATCTCCTATCAGGTGTTGCGCTCGCCGACTCTCCAGCAGGTTTAGCAGCGTATATTCTAGAGAAGTTCTCAACATGGACCAAACCGGAACACCGCTCGCAGCCCGACGGCGGGCTCACGCAGCGCTTCACCAAGGATCAGCTGATTGATAACGTGATGGTCTACTGGGTGTCTAATTGTATCACGACGTCTATGAGACTGTATTCGGAGACGTTTAATAAGCGGTACTTTGGATTGGGGCTCGACCAGTGAGTAAACTTTGCGGCATATTTAGTGATTCATAATTTTGCCTTAATTATATGGTTTACTGTCTGCATGTTTTGTGTCTGCCATTGTTTAATAAAAAAAGCTCAATAAATATGTAATACCAAACCAGAGACAAAACTTTTCATCAAAGTAGACATCATAATATTAAAATTTATAAATTTACTAGCTGTTCCCCGCGGTTTCACTCGCATTGCTCCGCTCCTGTTGGTCTTAGCTTGATGATATATAGCCTATAGCCTTCCTCGATAAATGGGCTATCTAACACCGAAATAATTTTTCAAATCGGACCAGTAGTTCCTGAGATTAGCGCGTTCAAACAAACAAGAAAGTGACACGAGATTTGTATATATTAAGACTAGCTTTCCGCCCGCGGCTTCGCCCGCGTTTTCAGAGAAAACCCCGCATAGTTCCCTTTCCCGTGGGATTTCCGGGATAAAACCTATCCTATCTCTCAAGTTGGATCGAACTGCACATGGTGTGCGAATTTTATTATAATCGGTTAAGTGGTGTAGGAGTCCATTGAGGACAAACATTGTGACACGAGATTTATATATATTACTAGCAATGCCCTGCGGTTTCACCCGCATAGATAGCGATATCGTGACAGTGAAAAGTCTACTATAGGTCGGACTATAGGTTTAATTTTTAATCACATGAAAATCACCTTTAGGTCCCCTCCCGCACTACGGCCTGCTCGAACAGTATACCTACTATTTTCTGTAGATTGACACTTTTAAAAATTCGTTAATATCTTTTGAATGAAATATCCAATTCTTTTCATTTAAAAAGTATTTTGCTGGTATTGAAACAGTCTATAATAAAACATCATTTAATGGGATAAGGATTAATATATATTTATGGATAACATGGTTTGATTACTGTCAGCACTTCTATTTACTTTGAAAACGAGAAAAAAGTTGTTGTAGTAACATAACTACTGAAGATGGACATATGGTATCGCGGACTTTCTTGTAGATATATTGATCTTGATCCATCCTATAATACCGTAGAACATTTTTTTGTTCTATCTTCCATAGATTCCGCAGCGCACGCGATTTCAGAACTTTTATTGAGGAATTTTTTACACCTTGGGTTACATTATTGCATTTTTGGTAAGGATCTCTATTTTTTTTTCAAAATGCAATATAGCCTATGTTGCTCAGTGAAGATGCAGCTTTCTAATGGTGAAAGAATTTTTGAAATCGGTCCAGTAGTTTATGCGTGAAAACCATACATACATACATACATAATTACAAACTTTTCCTCTTTATAATATTAGTATAGATTAAGATTAAGATAAGATATATAATTTTTAAACAATAATTATAAAATGTGTAAATTTTTTTACGATATGTCGAACTTCATTAAAATATTCATATTTTGCGTATTATGTGGTCTTATCTGGTTATGTTCCAAAGTCTGGACTTTGGAACACTATTTGCAGAAAAACATTTAAATTAATAAAATCGTTTACCTTAAAATTCCCTTCCATTTCCAGAATACCAACTCAAGTGCCAACCTTCGTAATCCAGGCGAAGAATGAAATTTCCTACGTACCAGAAATGGTCTTGAAAACAAAGTACCCTAACCTTTTGAAGGCTACAGATCTTGAAGATGGCGGTCACTTCTTAGCCATGGAGTTACCTGAAGTATACGCTAAGGACGTTTTAAACGCGATTACTACGTTTAGAAATTGGCACAAGGAGAAAGAAGCACGTAAAACTGAGTTGTAAATAAACTTTTTTTTTATTGAATATGGCTTTTATTTATCCTTCCTTCTATATGAAAATTGTCGCACGATAATTGACTATTATATTATGTTTTTCGCAACTTAACTCGCACATTGTTCACTAAACATTCCGACAAGCAGTAACAATACTATAGTCTGAAGTAAAGCATAGTCTCTCATCTATCAAATTCGACTGAATTTCCCTATAATAGATATGTTAGAAAGTTAATAGGATTTTCGCAAAGGTTTTTCTCGATTGTCCTTATTACAATAGATATAAGGTTTAAATAAAAGAACAAGAGGGCTAGGGCACTCCGCCCTCGTTTGTTATTGGTTGGGAAATATGATCCAGTAACCAATCAGAAATCAGATTCCCGACCCCTATTCGAAATTTGAATATTCAGCATTATTTTATTTCAGTTCTATTACGACCTTTGATGGGAAAGGATCCTTTAGGGATTCTACAGAAATATAATTTCATTGTGTTTTAATAATTTGTGTGGATTGTTTTATAGTGATCAGTGTTTATGCCCACCGTAACGAATAATACTGAAGATAAAGGTTAGAATTAACTATATTATTTTATAAATAAAATACTAGGTACTCAAATTGACCCCTTGAAAAGCACAAGATTATAAATATAAATGAGAATCCTGAAAATAGGCTTCATAAACTAGAGAGACTTCCTTCTTTTGAAGGGTTATTAAAAGTAAATTAATAAATGTTCTCATAATAATATGTAAAATACGTACGTACGTACACGTCGTACATACGCTATATCCAAACATCTCTAATACCGTTTTTTAGTATTTCCGCATCAAATTCCAAAGCACTGTCTTATTATTATAATATAGAAATCGCTAAACGACTATCACAATACATAAAGAAAATACCAAAATGGTTAAATAACTTGAATATTACATATAATATAGTCAAAATAAAGTAGAACAATTATCAATTTTCATTTAGTCTGGTACAGATAATTAAAAATACAATGTGATGATTTAAAATTAATTTCTATTTAAGTATATTGCCGGATGTTGCTATCACAGGAAATGATGCATCGGTTGGTATTTATTTTAAATAAATACAATTGTATTTTTCGTATGTGTATAGTTATTTTCAGTACCGTTTATTGTTCTTTGTGATGGCATTAGATATTATAGGCTTAATTTTTTAAATGTTTCAACCAAGTTGCAATCTTAACATATTACTTATGTATTTGCAAAGTTTTATCGAAAGATGAATGCTCTCTTAACAAATTAACGTAATAAGCTTCGCTTAAAGTAGTTTTTAAAGTATTTCAATAGAACGTTAATAACAAGGAATATCAATATTTTTAGATTTGACAAAGGCATTTGATGTTGTTTATCAGACGTATAAATACCTAACCCAGCATTATAAGCCATAATATTATTAGTGGCTTTGTCCATAAATTTATTTATTTATTTATTTATTTAAGTAATACCACATCATACATTATAATATTAAGTTTTATAAAAATACATATTGAACATATCATCTATAATATATGACAATAACGGTTTACATAAATTCAGCTATGACAAAACTTTTACATTAACATACTCTAAAACATGGTTTAAAAAAAAGTCACATGAAACATGATGCGTTGTTTTAAAATATTGAAGCAGATTAAAAATAACAGTAAGATAAAAAAAAAGATAAAATAAGATACTATTTCTTAATACTGTGGGTACGTAAATAATTGAAAACAATTCTTTTAAATTGGGATAGCTGGCTACCGAAGTTTGTTGTATAACTTAAGAATTCGAATGAGAGGAGCCTGTGCACCCAAATTAGTTTTGACAAGAGGAATATGGAAGATTCTGTTTATTCGTGTCCTTGGAAATGAATGAGGTACTTGAATACGAATAAGTTTCAAAATATCTTTGCATTGAATATGTCCATTTAATAGCTTATGCAGGAACAAGACATCAGTAAAACATCTTCGATTATGCAAAGATATCATGTTGAATTTGTTAAGACGCTGTTCGTATGGCTGTCTATGAGAGAAACCACTGCTTATAAACGCTAGGTGCCTTGTAAAGGTTCTTTGAATACTCTCAATGCGTTGTGAGTGAACTGTATAAAATGGATTCCATATAAGGCTACCATATTCGAGATGACTGCGCACTAAGGCGTTATACAAAATTGTTTTAGTTTTTACACCAAAGCAACCCGTGTTTCGCTTGAGAAATCCTAACATCTGGGCAGCTTTAGTGACTGATTTGTTTATTTGAGAAATAAATGTTATGTTTTTATCGATGGTCAAACCGAGATCGCGAATTTCGCTAACTTCTTTTAAAGGTGCGCTGTCAAGCTCGTACATGGCAGCAAGTGGTTTTTTCTTCCTGGTATACCTTATATGAAAACACTTAGATGCATTGAGAGTCATACCATTTACAAGACACCACTCTTTAATTTTATTGAGGTCGTTTTGAACAAGAATGGTGTCAGAAGGTGAGTTTACAGTTTTGTAGATTTTTAAATCGTCAGCGAACATGGACACATTACAGTATTTTATATGGTTATTTATATCGTTCACGAATATGAGAAAAAGCAGGGGTCCTAGGTGAGAGCCCTGAGGGACACCGGTTTGCGCAACGTATGATGCAGAGGAAGAGTTACCGACAGCTACCGACTGTGGCCGATTGTGAAGATACGATTCTAGCCATTTCAGTAAGGGTTCTCCAATCCCGTAATTCACGAGTTTCTGAAGAAGTAGAGTGTGATTGACTTTATCAAAGGCGTTGCTAAAGTCGGTATATATTGCATCGACCTCACGTCCCTGGTCCAATTCCAGACAAATCTCAGTTACAAAAGGAATTAAATTAGTTTGAGTTGAGTGACCCCTCCGGAAGCCATGTTGACTATCTGAAATAAAATTGTCAATATTTTTGGAGATCATGGGATATATAACGGATTCGAAGAGCTTTGAAAAACAAGATAGGATACATATCGGGCGGTAGTTCTTTACATCCATGATATCCCCTTTTTTATAAACGGGTATTACACGAGACTTTTTCCATTCTTCGGGGAAAACTCCATCTTTGAGCGATTTATTAAAAATAATAGTTAGAGGTAATGTTATTCCAGATCTACATCGCTTTATGAAAAGTGGAGGAATGGAGTCAGGCCCAGCTCCCTTATTTATGTCCAGCTTCTGTATTTTTTTCGATATATCAAGCTCAGATAATTTTATAGATGTCACAAATTGATCACTACCCTCTTGAAGCGATATTTTATTCATATCAAGGGATTGTTGGCATGAGTAAATAGAAGAGAAATGTCTAGAGAATAGATTAGCGATTTCAGGTTCAGAATTCACCACGTAGTCATCCAATTTCATACAAGAAGGAAGCTGCGAATGGCCACCTCTTTTGTGTTTGATAAAACTCCAAAAACGTTTAGGGTTTTCATTAATATTTGATTCAATGTTCTTTTTGTAATTAGTATAACAATCATCGTACTGTTTATGACATCGCTTCCTAATAAGTTTGTACTCTATCTCATCACGTGGATTTCTATATATACGATATCGTCTGTGAATCTTATCCTAAATCAAAAATGATTAATTTATCTAGTACATAACAACGTAGAGTACCCGCAAATTTTAATCATAATCATCAAATAGTTAAATGGTGTGCCACAAGGAAGTATGGTGGGACATTTGCTATATCTAGTTTATATTAATAATGATTTCCTAAACGTGGTGAATATTTCACAACTTACGTTGTAATAAAATATTAATTTGATTTGAAATTGTGATAAGAGCCTCAATCCCATCCCTTTCAAATAGATATATCTTGGTGTAAAGTTACTTTCTGTGTTTTGTGATGATATTTAATATGCCAATTTGTACTTCCTAGCGTACACCAACGCTATGACGTCAGACCAAGAGTCGTGTTCGGATGAGGAGCCAGACAGCGAGATGCTGAGCGATGATCTGTGCCTGCCTGATAGTGACGACGATAGGCAGTGTACCAGAACCACACAGGTAATAGGGCGTACCTTATAAATTATAATATAGTGTGATTTAACGGAGTAAACATATCCTTAATCCCATGGTGTAGGTTTATAATAATATAGGTCTATAATCTACATTCATCGTTCAGACATCAGAAAGAGAACAAATAGCTCCAAATTCATACATAACAATTTACATTAAAGTATTTGCTAAGTTAGTAAAAAAGATTTTAGTTGATGAAATCAGGATTTTAATCAAAATAGTGCAAAATTTCATCCTTTTCCTTTTCATGTGACAATAACGAAGTTTTGTCCACAGAATCTGCCAGAGGACATGCCAACCCTAAACGCCTGTCTCCTGCGGCCGCCCCGCAAGCTTTTCACGAACTGCAGGGAGCGCTGGCGGCAGCAGAACGTCAGCGGCGCGTTCGCGGAGCTGCGGCGGCTGGTGCCCACGTACCCGCATGACAAGAAGCTTTCCAAAAACGAGATACTAAGGATGGCCATCAGGTACATTATAATTACAAATAATAAGTAATAGTCCGAACTAGAGATACATAGTGGACTATGTGCTTAATTATATTTTAATATATGCCCTTATCCAGATAGGACCAACCTTTTCGTGCATCGCAAGATAAATTAATCGTTGTTTCTTTACAGGTATATAGGCTTACTATGCGAAGTACTGGAGTGGCAAAAGAACCACGGCCTGCTCACGAACAAGGAGAATGCTGGTCTGGCAATCAAATGCGAATCTCCATTAAGCCCTAATTTGTCCCGTCGACTTCGTCTTAAAAGACCATACGAAGAAATAAGAAGACCAGAAGACATAGAATATTTGAGATACGGCAATGAGGAAAACGAGGAATTCAAAATGAGAGCACATTGCAATAAAACCTTCTTCTTTGGGAAGGATTTGAAGATCCTCCGCAGCCAGTATTATTTGCAGACGAAATGGCGGCAAATGCCGTTCAGGAATTTGACAGGAGAGAGAAATGGGAATAATTTGCTGATGATAGCGCCGGGGAAGGAAGACGATATTAACAGTAAAAATAAAAATAACGAGAAAGATGGTGAAAAATAAAAGAATTAAGGATATGATTAGATAATAGTCAGTACTGAAAGTTTTTAAACAGGATGATAAAGTGATGAATTATTAAAACATATAGCTATGCAGCCAATGTGCAGCTAATAGGTACCTAGTAGTTATTTTTAAAAGATCGTGTATTATAATTGTGATGTTATTACATCCAAATGATAGGAACAACATATTAAAATGTATTGAAAGAAATCTCTCTGTATATTAATGTTTTGTTCGTAATGGTAGCATTGTTGGCTAATTTCAAATTTACTACTACTAGTGCAACTAATAATTTATCGTAGAAGTGAAAAAATGTTGCAGAAATAATTATATATTCTTAAATAATATTATGTGCAATAATTTATTTGTAAGTATGTATTGTAAATGTTTCTTAATAAATGGTATAAAATATGGTTTCGTTTTTTTTCAACAGTCCACTTGGTAGAACAATAAATATAGGCACTCCTACCAGCAAATATCAATAATTATAGACTACAATTTGAGGTACCAACTGCACTTTAACAATCTTGTTGTTTATGTCAGTGATGAAAAACCCAAACACATACCTATTCAGCGTGATGCTGCAATACTGCAATACTGTATAATCTAAACAATGCATGTATTTTTTTAGATTAATACATGCATTGTTTAGATTATACAGTATGATGTACAAACAGTGGCGTAGCTAGGGGGACAAGGGCCCTGGTGCATAGGGAAGGAATCGGGCCCTCCTCCTCCCCTCTTTCCGCGTAGTTTGAACTTATATTTGCCTTCAAAATTATTGATAAGAATAAGAATAGAAAACAGTAAGTGAACTTATCCCTAGTAGGCTAAATCCATACGTCGTCTCTATGAGAATCTCCATGTGTTTAAAAGAAGAAAAAGGGAATAAATAAACAACGACGCACATGACTATATAGAATATTTATTATACAGATGATATTAATTAATGGAAAATACGATTTTTAACAGAATTCCCCGCCCAATTCACAATTTCTTGCGCGCTTTAATTTTTGCGAATTCGTCTATAATTTCACTCAAATCCAAGTTTGATGCCGCCTCATTTCCTATTGGAATTAACGATAAATGTCGGAGGCGATCTTGTCGAATGCTGTTTCTTAAATATTTATTTATAAATTATAATCTTCAGTTTACTGAAAGATCTTTCTGCTGCCGCGGAAGTAACAGGAATTGTATGAAATAGTAGCATCGAAGTATACACTTCCGTTCCGTCTGTCTGTCTGTTACTCAATCACGCCTAAACTACTGAACCAATTTGCATGAAATTTGGTATGGAGATATTTTGATACCGGAGAAAGGACATAGGCTACCTTTTATTGCGAAATATGTACCACGGGCGAAGCCGGGGCGGACCACCAGTGTAGAGATAAATTTTCATGTTTAGAAAGGCGTAGTCACACGTTACATATATGTCTGTATATCTACCGTAGCAGACAATGTGTGACTACGCCTTTCCAAACATGAAAATTTATCTCTAGGTACATAGTGGAATTCTGAAAATCTTGTTTTATACTTTTTCAGCGTCGTTTTTTGTCGTAGTTGGGTTTTAGTTTTTTTACTTTTTATTGTCTAAATTACATTTATATTTTATGTTCAATATTTGGTAACAGTAGGTACAGTATAGATTCTGTCGATAAGGTAAATGGTGCTAATTTTTAACCGACTTCAAAAAAAGGAGGTTACAAAATAAGAAAATAAGATGAGGCATGGGAATTTATTAAAATCATCTGTTATAAAGACTGAAACAAACGGTTATATTTGTCTATGCTTATATTCACTATTAAATATAGTCTAATATGCTTCACAATACATAACAGGAAAAAAATCAAAATTGAAACATATATTCCCATAGAAAATATCAATAAAAGTTAATCTCACCCCACATTAGGGGCATTAAAAAGTCGAGCACGCGTCAATTGTGATCTCGAATGAATTGAGGGGATTATTCAGTTGGATACATTTTGATTTTATACTAGCTTCTCACCCTGATTTTGCCATTTGCGAATAAAGAAAGGATACTTAATGTGAGTTAGGTAATTTATGAACTACGTAATTGTTATATTTGACCGTTATTATAAGAAAACGAATATCCAAACTTATAATGAGAATATACAATATCATTAAAATTAAATACATATAACAATGCCAGACACTTTCCGTGGACCATAACTTCAGTCGGACGCTCTAAATCTCCCAAAATATTTTTATTACACCTAGGTACTGATTTGCTAAGGTGAGGTTTTATATTTCAAGAGAAATATATTCATACATGCATATTTTTGAAAACCAGGACCTTCCTAACACAGTCGGGTAATAGATATATTTTATTATTATGATAAAGCACGCATCCAATAAGGATATTAGCACAAGACACGTGACCCGACGCCGCTTGCGGTTGCGATAAAAATATTTGCCTTGTATTAATTTGAGATTTGCAATTCATTGCTTGGATAATGCTTTATTAATTCCTTATCAATAAGATTTAAAGTAAATTTATTTTTTTGGTTTTCTGAACAAAAAAAATATTAGAAATATTTTTTTCCTTGTAAAAATAAGAGAAAATAAAATCAAAAATATTGCATGTATTAGAATATTAATTTAAGGATTAAATAAAAAAAATACAAAAGTGTGCGATGGCCGGGAATCGAACCCGGATCAACTGCTTGGAAGGCAACTATGCTGACCATTACACCACCATCGCTTGTGAAGCCCAGTTGAAAAATCAAATCTTGTATTTTTTATTAAAACTGTAAAGTGAATTAGATAATTAGTACTGTAACTATAATTTTGTTTATATTACATACTAGCGGTCCGCCCCGGCTTCGCCCGTGGTACATGTTTTCTCTCGTTTTCTCTACATAAGAACCATCCTCGTACTTCAAGGAATATAATAAAAAAAGAATTATCGAAATCGGTTCAGCCGTTCTCGAGTTATGCGCTTACCAACACATTTTGCGATTCATTTTTATATATAAGATTATTTTATTTACATTTTACTATCTACTTGTGTTACATGCATTTTAAAGCCTCAGATAGTTTTTTATTATTTTTAATCGTATACCTATTCTGATAGCTAATAAAACCACAAAATATAAAGATAAATAACTACCCTATCGCGCCTACCAGTGACGTGTGATGTCATTTGTCAAACCTGATCTAAGGTCAAACCCTACACTTATTCATCTGTACTCTTAAATCTCGAGGGAAATGTACTTTGAACTGTGTTAAGTATCATGGTCCTGTTGATATGATTGTTGGTGTTTATTAAATAAGTAAAAATAATATGATAGGATTTTGAACGTTTCTAATGAACTTAAAAACTTCAAGAATACTTGGATATTGTCATTGTAAAGAGAGTATGTATACCAAATAAAGAGAGTATACCGACTATACTACTAGATACTGAATTGAATCTAAATTACTTTCGTAGTATTTATTTAGTAATCCGTATTCCGTGGTAGTACGGCTACTGAATTCTTAAAATTACAGTCGTATTTTTCCCACGTTTTCGTTCTTGTGAAAGTTTTCAGAGGATAAAAATTAATTACCTACTCCCTAATCTTAGCAGACTATACTTTCCGGTGTTTATAAAACATGGCGGCGAATAATCTTGGGATAATTAATTTGTCCGCTTTTTACTTTGTGATTAGAAGAATTTTAAAGTTCAGGACATCTTTTTAATCTCTTTGTCTTCAAATTTCTTGAGCTGCGTATAATTCTTAATTTTTGGCCATGGGTTTTATGGCAGGAATTAAATTATTATCCCGAAGATAATACATGCATTATAGTGTGTGATTTTTTATTACCATACGTGTGAAGCGTATCTTAATAATAATTGTAACTTAATTATCTGGTTACTAGCGGTCCGCCCCGGCTTCGCCCCTGGTACATATTTCGCAATAAAAGGTAGCTATGTTCTTTCTCAGGGTCTAAAAGATTATCTGTGCCAAATTTCATCAAAATCGGTCCAGTAGTTTATGCGTGAAAACCATACATACAAACCTTTGTAATATTAGTACTTAAATACATTACCATTCTTATGAAAATTAAAAGCACAATAAATATTATTCATAACACCAGTAGTGAATTTGCGAATGTGCTATACTTAAACGTATTTCATCACTCTCAGAATAACAAATAGATGAAATAGATATAAATTGCATCATTAAAAGATTGCCAGCCCTAAAATCACTTATCCAAAACAAATTGGGAGCAACCCTACTGTTATCAGCACTTCGCACGCGTGCCGGGTTGCCACCTCGCGCCGTTATGTGGGGATAACAATAGGGCTGCCACTCGCTTGTTTATATTTTTATTTATCATTTATATTGGATCAAGGAAGTGTTTATATAAGGGGTATTGTAGTGTGAGGCTATTTTATTTGTATATTGTAACTATTGCAATTAATTGACTAGACTTATGATATTCATTCGTAATGCTATTGAAATCAGAGAGATTTTTAATTAATGTTGACAAAATGAGCTTTCTTCAAAATAGTAACAATCTGGGTAAAGGTAATGAATACCTAATGATTGAAAAAGGAAGTGAAATAAAATACAGTTTAATATATAAAATGTTCTTTATTTGTAAAAAAAAGTTTTCTTATTTAACTTACATTTAACATAATGAACTTGGTCTTACAAAATATAAATATAATAATAATTCAATACCCGCAGCCCTATTGAACAATTCTAACTATAGGTACTACGACCTTAGATCAAAGACTACGACACATTTTCAACATGATCCAATATTATACATTTATAACATTGATTGTTTTTCATCATACACATTAACATTGTTTTTCATCATAAAATTTATAATAAGAATCATCTAATTATGAATCATATTAATTATTTGATAAAGAAAACACAATTTAAGTTAATTAAATTATTTTTACTTTAATAAGATACAACAAAAAGATCTTTCTAAAGAATATAATATATATTGTATGAAAAGTTTAATAAAAATGTTGATTCCTATTTTATACAAAGAAGATACAGGATACTTGAGTAGCAGACGCAACCATTAAACATGCTTGTTAATATTACAATTTAATCTAAAAAAAAATAAACAACGTTTAACTCAACAGTTTTATAGATTATCATCTTATTCCTTATAGTTATGTATAAGGAAAGAAAACAATATTTACGAAAACGTTCCACAAAGATTCTAAGAAGAAGAAAGATTTCCTGAAATAGTAGGTACATACTTACATATTTAAAAATAAAACCGGCCAAGTGCGAGTCGGGCTCGCGCACAAAGGGTTCCGTAGCAGCAAATATAATAAATTACAGTTAAATCAACCTATCTCAAAAACTATAAGAGATACTTTGATCAAACCAAAAATCGTTGAAAGAGTTAATTAGCATGCATCACCTCTATTTTTTTTAGAATTTTATACCCCGTAGTTATAAAAATAGAGGGGGGGGGACATACTTTTTACGACTTTGAGAGCTGATATCTCAAAAACCGTTCACTTTAAGAAAAATGTTTTTTAGAAAACTTTATATCATTTTAAAAGACCTTTCCATTGATACCCCACACGGGTATGTACATCGAAAAAAAAAATTTCATCCCTCAGTTACATGTATGGGGGGCCCCACCCCCAATTCTTTTTTTTACTATTTAGTGTCATATTTTTGTAGCGGTTCATACAACACATATTCCCATCAAATTTCATCACTGTAGTACTTATAGTTTCCGAGTAAATCGGCTGTGACAGACGGACAGACGGACAGACGGACAGACGGACATGACGAAACTATAAGGGTTCCGTTTTTGCCATTTTGGCTACGGAACCCTAAAAAGACGGGTTGCACTGGGGGAGTGCCGGCAGAAGTGAAAACTTGATTATTAACGTTGAGCATGTTTGATATCCATCCGTCTTACGCTTTTTCGATCAGGTCACGTGTCCTGACGAGAGTTTAAGATTTTATACCCATTACAGAAAAAGTGCTCAACGCCGCTAAAGAAGATTTCACTTCAAAAATTGTGAGTCGTAAATCGTCAGTGTACCATTTAAATATATGTTTAAACTTTCATAAAATATTACTATAAAACAATGTCTACAATATATTTTATCAAATTTAAAGTTCAGTTTTCATGCCATGAAAAGCTCTGAATTTCTGTACAGCCTTAAAGACATCTTTAGCAAAAACGTCCGGCAGTTCGAATGCTATAAAATGGCCGCCTTCATCCAAGACCGTGTTACCGAGGAGGTTGGTAAACTTTATACGTAAAATGCTTGGAGGTTGGTAGAATAGTTCGTTCTTCGCTTGTAGCGCCCATGTTGGTACTGGTGTTGTATATCTGGAATAAAAATATATAAAAAAAAAGTTTTTAAAAGTAAAAAACTATTGTCATACGTGGCTGAAAGCAAACGTGGCAAAACTCGAATCCCGTCTCGTGATCGAATTTTTTCTATTTATTAAAAAAAATCTTATTTAAAAAGCTAAATTTAAAACTGTTGTTATGTTATTTAGTTCTAGGTTATCTATATTGTTATTTTTAGATGGGTCAGACTTAGGTACCAATTACCATTAGCTGATCAGAATGTATACAGTACGTACTACGTAGGTACCTATGTATGTTAACTCTTTACGCGAAAACTACTGAACGGATTTCCATAATATTTGGGAGTGATGTAGCTTATGTATCAGAATTACGCATAATATTATGCGTAGTAATACTTGCTTTTGGCCGCGGGCGAAACCATAGGCATTAGCATTATTTGAAGCTAGGCTTTTTATTTAAATATACTTACTTATCCAATCCCAGTCCTCGATTCTTGTTAGTCATAGCTTCAGAATACAATCTCATAGATGTAGTTATGCTATTACTAGCCCAATACATCATTAGGTTATCGATCAGCTGTTCCCGCGTGAACTTGCTGAGGCCGCCATCTTGTGACGCGCGATTTTCGAATTTGGTCCAAGATGAAAACTTTTCTAGAATATACGCTAGCAGTCCGGCTGGTGAGTCGGTTAAAGCGATACCTGTAATATTTTTTTATTATTAAAAGTTTTTAGCAACATCCTAACTAATCTATAGGTACTATATACCTACTATAATATTTTAAAGCTGAAGAGTTTGTTTGTTTGAACGCGCTAAACTCCGGAACTATTGGTCCGATTTGAAAAATTCTTTCGGTGTTAAACATAGCCCTTATATTTTAAATTTAGTTGCTTTATATCCGTGTAAACATTCCTCACGAACACAGCCATACCGTCATAAGACGATATTATTGCACAAAATAATCTCCACTCACCCGCAAATTTTTTAATTTTTTTTGTCAAGGTGTACAACTTTGTAAAATACTGTGAAACTTTAGAATAAGTGAATTGTAAAATTCTTCGAAAATAAATGTCTCTAAACCTAAATAATTTTCTTTACTTACCAACGGTATCAGGTTTAGTGGCTTGCAAGTGGAAGTATCCGAATTCCTCCATCAAATACGCAAAGAACTTGGTCAAAGGGTACATGCGGTCTGTGAGCTGAGGTTCCACTACAAGGGATGGAATGAAGGCTCCCAAAACTGTTTTCAATTGGGACCAGCCATTCTGGAAATAATTATCAGCTTGTAATAATATGAATAAAGACAGAAACAAGCCTTATTGGCGATAACAAATTAAAACTATCTTAATTTAAAAAATATATATGTTTGATATGGCAATCGTGACAGACTGTTCTGGAAGTAGTTTTAGTAGTCGAAGTAAATAAATAAATCATATTGATTCTTTGAACCTTGTACCAGAGGTAAATAGAAAACACGTTAAACGGCGTAAACACCTAATTTAGATGGAATTTATAATTTCTGTGTGATAAAAGAAGAAAGAAAGAAAGAAGAAAGAAAATACGTTTATTTTGCAAACAGTAAGACAGAGTAAGACATTAAAAGCAAAAATAAATGAAAAACATAATTATCGTAAACGTATCGCCAAAAAGGATCGAGTTCGGCATATGCCAAGATTGAATATCTGTATCAGGACACAAAATTCATAACAATACAAAAATTAAAACCAATTTAAGAAGGTATGTAGGTACTCTAAAATCGCGTTACAACAAACCAATTATTTTTATAGTAACTCTTACTTATTTTCTAACGAGACTATTACTCAATACCGATGAAACATCGAAAATCTAACTAAACGATAATTACTTACAGAAATAAACAGCATATTGGAATGATATCCCAGCACGTCCTTAGGGAAGAGCACAGTCATGGCCCCCGCGACCCCCGCGCCCCAGTCCCCCCCCTGCACGTAGAACTGCTTGAAGCCGAGCTGCTTCATCAGGTTGCGGAATATAACACCCATTTGAGCGGGACCTAAACCGGGACGTACTGCTGGCTGTAAGGGTTATAAAAATCTGTACAGTGTAGAATGCGAAGAAAAGAAAAAACTTTTGTTAGCTATATTAAAGAAAATATAATTTGGTAGCTATAAATCTTGTATTTTAAATATAGTTAATTATGTAGAAATATATTCGGCCGTCTTTGGCCCTCATGTATCAGGTTGATTTTATTTATCAAATTATCAATCGTTTTGTTGAAGAAAAAGAACAAAGATTACCTAAGTATTTCGGAATATTATTGATGTGTTAATTATTATTAATTAGCAGAAAGACAACAGCGTCCCATTCGAAATATTAAGTCATTTTTATAAATCCCACTAAAATTACCAACACAATGATTTGTGTATTAATTGCAGAATCATCAACATTCAGAAAATGTGCTAGAAAATGCTGTAATCTTACATCAGAAAATCCATATCCCGGGAGGCTAGGTACAATAACTTCGAACGCAAAGTCATAGCCGTCTTGTTGTTTGGTCAGCAAGGGAATTGCTTCGTAGAACTCCCGGACAGAGCCTGGCCAGCCATGTAATAGCAGCAGAGGTACTACGTTCACCTTGTCGGAGACCTGGAAGAAAGGAATAAATTAGATAATTTTTTTTAGAAACTAGCTGCGCTCCGCGGTTTCACCCTCGTGGCTCCGCTTCTGTTGGTCTTAGCAGCCTTCCTCGATAAATGGGCTATCTAACACCGAAATCATTTTTCAAACCGGACCAGTAGTTCCTGAGATTAGCGCGTTCAAACAAACAAACTCTTCAGCTTTATAATATTAGTATAGATAAAAGTAAACATTACCTCAGGTTTAACTCTAATGAAGTGTATATCCAATCCTTGTACATTGGTTTTAAACTGCGGGTATTTATTCAGGAACTTCTGCCTTTCAGCAAATGGATATTCCTCTGCCCAGTATTTCACCCATGGAGCTAAAGCCTTGCTGTTGAAGCCATATTGGAATCCAACTTCTTCTAACGGCAGAACCGCTGGTCTGTGGCTTTTTAATCTCTGTCTGAGGTCTGTTATTAGCTGAGAATATAGCAGTATTTATTAATCGGTGATGTTGTAAGTGTATTTTTAAATTTGATTTTTCTTACAGTGATTTACGCGAAATATTTGTGTTCGGTATTACTTTTTCATCATTATCATGGACAAAAAGCTTGTTACAAATTACCAGATTAATAAAATAATTATTACTTATGAACTTTATTTTTACAATCATATCATGTTAATCTTTGCCATACCCTCACAGAGGCCCGTGTCCCAGCAGTAGGAACTGGTATGTGGGAAGATGATGATGAATCTATAGCATTTTTCTTTAGACATACCTCAGTAGAGAAGTTAACTTGGAAGGGGCGAATGCTTCTATCCTCCTTCCCTTTCATCTCCTTTGGCCCCCACCACTCCTCCAAATCCAACTGAGGTGGGGATTGGGGCAGCAGCACTTTAGCTGCATACCAGACTATGCCGGAAATTATGAGCACCGTCAGCGTCAAGAACAGCATTTTTGCCATCTGTAAAATATAAAGGGGACTTTTAGATTGTATTTAACAAAATAAAGTAAAAACTTTTATTTTCCGAAGTAGTGGGACTCAAAAAGGGGAAAATACGTAAAAAAATCAAGAAAATATAAATTTTTTCGCATCTGGCTAAATCAGCCGCTTCATTAATGGCCTAGGCTCTTGATGAAACAATTTCAATGTTCCTTTCACGTACCGCGATGATATATTATAATTATTAATTACATTATTGAATGAAAATGTATTAATTGAATGTATGTTTTATCGCGAAATTAAATAAGTATTTTTCGATAAATAGACTCAGACAAATAATTACTGGACATACCTACCTAATCATAGATAATATGCAAACACAATATATTTAATTATCTTGTAAAAATGAATAGGTACATATAATAGATTATTATCTCAATTTGTAAATGTTGCATCAGATGTATTTGAAATTAATAATTTGTTTGCAAAAAATCTCTAATAAATTAGATGCGAAAGTCCGTTCACCTTTCGATTTGGTATGCAGATTAGAGTTAGAGCTCTGAATGGACATATGATAGGTTTCCCGGGAATCCCATGGAAACGTGAACTAAGAATGCGGGTTTTTCTTTGACCACGAGGGCGAGCCGCGGGCGGGAAACAATTAAAATATCCATACTAATATTATAAATGCGAAAGTAACTCTGTCTGTCTGTCTGTTACTCAATCACGCCTAAACTACTGAACCAATTTTCATGAAATTTGGTATGGAGATATTTTGATACCCGAGAAAGGACATAGGCTACCTTTTATCGCGAAATATGTAAGACGGGCGAAGCCGGGGCGGACCACTAGTAATATATTAATAGCATTCTCGAATAGGAATTAAATCTCATACTTTATAGACATCAATTTCAGAAGTAAATTTTTGCGATACATATTCAGAATAAAAATCTCAGAACAATTGTATTCCTTGTTCTGTTACCTTTAACTCTAGGATGTCGCAAATTATAAAACAATTGACTTGCGAGACTGGGTCTATTGACCAAAGCTAAGGGGAACTATACTTACTTCATATACTACCTATAGTACTTATATTATCTGTGCCTCCACTACTACAATAATTTGAAAGAAAACATCGCAATGTACCTATTAGTAATAGAAAACTTAATAGTTATTGAAAGTACGCTGATACATCTACTATTCTTATACAAAATGGGAATAAAATAGCTTTATGTTTATTGTTTTAGAGAAAAACAATGGTTTTATGTATGTAAAAATACTTGACTTGTATTATGTATAAAGACAGGCTAACAAACACGATTAGAAATTATTATTTACTTGCTTCTGGGGCCGTATTAACTATGTATTATGATCACTTATTTCCAGAGAGTTTACGCCGTGAATTGAACTGACTGGCAAATTCATATTATGATCGCAATATTAAGCCATGGTTTATTGTGGTGAGCTGTTTTCCGTCTACTCTACTCGTCTCGTCTCGAAAGGCTAATAAAGTATCAAATAAAAAAAATTGGCGGCGTAAAACTTTAACAAACCAAAAAAACCATCACATGTATAATCCATACTAATATTATAAATGCGAAAGTAACTCTGTCTGTCTGTCTGTCTGTTACTCAATCACGCCTAAACTACTGAACCAATTTTCATGAAATTTGGTATGGAGATATTTTGATACCCGAGAAAGGACATAGGCTACCTTTTATTGCGAAATATGTACCACGGGCGAAGCCGGGGCGGACCTCTAGTATTAAATATAGGGTAATATAAGGTACACACGATTACTTACCTTATCCTCTTGAAAAAAAATATGTAAAAAATACATAATGTCACATAAAATATGAAAAAATGTAACTAAAAAGTGAAAATTTTTCACGTAAAAAGTATAGCACAGTAACACTGTTCTATTATTTTGTACTAATAATTAAATAAATTATATTACCTATTTTATTAAGCATAAAATTTAACACTAGTTGTCTATACTTAGACGGAAGGATTTTAAATGATTTTATATAGTGCCGTTGATTAGTTTTATTTCATGTGAATCATTTTATGGTTCCGGAGTGAAATTTCAAATTAATTCTGGTAAAAAAAACTAGCTAGCGACCCGCTCTGACTTTGTTATATTTGTCTTATGTAGAGATTATTTACGTTGATTAAAATATATAAATGAATAGGGATACTAGAATACTAAATTTGTAATAATACTGCCCAAGAAAACGTTGTTGGCCCTTCTTAATATAATATGTCTGTGCTATTGCCCCTTTTTCGTGTTTTCCCTCTCTCCATAACAAACCTTCTTGTGTGTAAAAAACGTTGAAAACAAATGGCCGCGTTCTCGAGTTTTACGCTTAGCTGTTAATTTTAATTATGTACCTTACTAACAAGAATAGAACCAATATTATACCGTTGTCATGAAATCGTGACAATTATTCTGAATGAAAGTTATGATAACGCAAAGCAAACCCATTTTGTAAAATATTTTCGTATATTTCAACCTACCTTAAATTATGGTGAGTACATTACACTATTTAAAACGTAAACGCAATACAAACTACGAAATTTTATGTTTTAGAAGAACTGGCGCCAAATTTTCTAAAATTAGGCTAAATAAAAAAAGCTATCGCTGTCACTCTCCAAACGCTTGCGCTCGCGCTTGATTTTTACTTTTTTAATAATTTATAGTTGGATTGTGGCAAAGACGTTATATATTTCTTTATTTATGGTCTGCCGTCTATGGTCAAATTTTTAAACTTTTTTTAACTTGGCCAATTTCGACAGCGGATTTTACAGGAAATTTTGAACAATTCGACTTCTGACTTCGTTTCGTCCTAAAAAGGTGTTCAAAGTGGTCAGTCACCACTCACCATATTCAGGTCTAAAAAATAACTACTTTACATCTCCTAATGAATGGTCGTTTTAGGTAATCTGCTTGCATATTATCTCAAAATTCATTAATATTTGTGTAGGTAGCCTTATTTTTTTTATTCATTTCAAATACAATGAACACATATCTAACTTCAAACCAAATATTTTTTAGTTAATGAAAAGTATTAAAGTAGATACTTAGTAATCCCAAAAATATTTTTCTTCATAATTAAATAGAACCCACAAATTTATTCTATTTCGCCTTGATCAGATTTTATGTTAATTGCCTTATTTGTTTTATTATTAAGTGCATAAAAACATGGAAAAATAAACAAATACAAACACAAAACATAATTTATTGCAATGGCAAGCAGATAACGTCGAATTTTACATTTTTATCACACCATTCTATTATTATCTTGTATCAATCTTAGATTATAAACCGCATAAATTAAATTGTAGTGAGCGCCTTGACCGCGAGTGGCTTCGATTGAACATTTTTATATGGCCGCATTATAACAATACATAGTGTATTATTGTTGACAGGGTACCGGTAGCTAGCAAGCAATATGTAATCTGAATGTATTGTTGTATCATCGTGTTATCAATAAATAAAAATCTTGCAAAGTTTTCATTTAAAATTCAAATTAATGTTTATCTATTTCACATGCATATTATTCATATTGATTGGTATCAGAATGACACATTATTGCATTTGAATCGACTTGAGTAAAAAAGTATAAATCGAGAAAACTTTTTTTTTTTAAATATCAAAGGTCATAGAGTAATAATTAATAGTGACTTTGAAAATTTTAATAATTTGTTTGCCGTACCGGCCGGTTTTAACCATAGAGATAAGATAAAAAATCGATAACTCGTAGGTACTCTAAATAGCATTAAAAAAATTACTTAATCATTTCAAATATTTATTTCATAATTTCTGAACATATTTAATTAAAGTTTTCTGAATCAACCTGTGTTTTTGTTTCTAAGATAACCTCAATGTTGTTAAAATAGGTTAGACAAGTTTTTATGTATTAAAAATATAGTAAGTACATATTATTATTTAGATACATTACACATTATACTGGGAAAAACGTTAATAGCGCTTAAAATACGAATGTAGATAAATATTAAATAGTGTGTAGGTATTACCTTTAATCGTGAACTACAGCAATTTATACGTCTCAACCCACGATTGAATATTTTTAAACTGTTGAATGCTCAAGCAGTGTACTAAATGATTATGAATATTATTTTGTTGAGATATGAGGTACTCAAGTATGTATTTCTATACTTGAATGTAATAATATCGAGGTAATGATACCCAGTCAATGTCATCGTACCTTAGTTACTTAGCTATTAGGTATATTACGATTTACGATATTATACCTAACAATAATGATCTTTGAATTCTTTGATCCAAACAATGTACAATATAGTTTTTGCTTTACATGTAGCAATGGCAATATTATGACGGTAAACGGTAAACCTAATATAATAAAATATAAGCAAAAACATGCATATAATTACTGAAACTTGTAAAAAATTAATGCGTTAAGATTAGCGCCATCTGTACAAAATCACTAGAACTATATTAAAAGTTGTACCGCGCTAGTCTACCGCATGCACCTTGCATGCTATAAAATAATTTCTAATTATTATGATAGATGGCGCTTTACTCAATTTTAAGAATCATAGATATTTTAATTATTCAAAAAAAACCCCATTTGCAATCTTCAAAAGTTAATATTTTATATTCGTTATGTAAACAGTAAAATTCTTTAAATATTTTCAATTAGTGATCCATAGTATTTGAAAAGGAAAATTAGGTACTATTCCTTCATGAAAATCATCATTATTTTCAAATTTAAATAAAAGTTATAGTTATATGTGTTAAATGACAAAATTTACTCATAAAATATTATATTGTTCCTGTTACAATTATTGTTCTTTTTAGTAGAAACTATAAGGTCAAACTTACCAACTTCTTAGCTGTATGGTATTAAACTAAGGGTTTAAATTTTAATTGTAAATCACAGTGCTGTCAAATGTAATTTACTTATCTACATTATCTGCCTATCTGAAAGTATCATTGCATATATCATCTAGTACTGATTGGATAAGATAACAATGATGAGTGATGACTGATGACATTACATAAAATTAAATACCTACATACAAAAAATCCTTACTGTCTGAATTTGATAGTTTTGGTTTTATGGCATTCAAATGCTTCATAAATATAAATTTATAAAGCATTTGAATGCTCGAGTCCCCCCTTGTGACCGAATTTTTTCTATTCGTTATTAAAAATTATATCCTTACTGTCTGTATATGCAAACTTGCGCTTGAGGTAATTTTTGTTTAAAATGACGTAGGCGTAATAAAACAAGGACATTACAAATAAATCTATTTTATTAGGCATTTCAGCGTTACACGATTTATCTAGAATAAAAATTCATTAAGTTTGAATTTATTAAATTAATAAATTATGTGAAGTGCATCTCATAGTTTCACTACATGCTTTATTGTCGCAATATTATTGTCATATATTCCTAAATAGTATAGGAAATTTGATAAATAATCAGGGTGTGTTATACACCTACTTTATATAATATAGGATGCATACGTACCTACATTTTGTTATAATTATGTCAATACTGATAAACGATAGGCACAACATAATTTTATTATCCAGTGAAAATATATTTTTTGCTCTATAGTTAGCTCTATTAAAATTGACATATAATTAAATTATTACATTGATAATATAAAAGCAATAAAAAGCCAGTAATATAATATTATGATTAACAATATTCAGCTCCCTTTATTTATCAAATTTCCTCTGTCACAAAAATGTTCACATAGCAAGACCCTACTTTCTGCATTTTCACACAATTTCATACAATCTAGATTCATTTAATAAAACACTAAGCTAATTAAAGCCTTTCTATTTTAATTATCTACCTTATTATATTAATAATTGTTTTTTATTATCATAATGTAAAAAGTATTAATAAATAAACTATGATTTGAGAAATTATAGAAAGAGGTACATATACTTTAGTGGAAAATATATTGTAGGTAGGAAAAATAATTTTAATGTAGGTAAAACCAAATAAGAAAATATTTCTTGAAACATAATATTCATACACAAAATAAATAGCCTATATAATTGATTTCATTAACATTTTTAATCCTATAGACATATTATTAATTACTTTTTTATTAATTACATAAACATGACTTGGCCGTTATAAGTAACAAAATTCAATACCAGATTCACAACGTACCATAAGATTGTTTTGATTCATTATAATTTTCTAAGTATAATATTATATTATTGTCTAAGTTCTAAAACAGGAATTATATTTTATTCAGGCACGCTAACACATCACAAGCTAAAAGGCTAGGCGTCACCTACGGCTAAGTTTACACAAGTGAAAAACGTGAAAAGAATATAATATTTATGATCTGTGGCATCTGTCATTTGGAAATTTCTTCGTATTTTTTTTTCTTTTATGCCATTAATTTATTGGATGAAAGCCCTAAATAGAATCTTCGAGTAAAAATAAATAAAAATCTTACATTAAGTAAGTACATCAGTTATTATATTACTTTTTATTATTTACGATAAAATATTTTTTATCCAACAAAAATAATAGGCACTCTATGTAAAGGAAAAGTAAAAAAAATAATTAAAAATTATTTCTGACAGCTGTCACAGTTATTTTTTTTATAAACAGACGAAAGATTTTAAAAATAATATGAATAGTACTGGCAGTAGTGAATAAAAACAGATGAATAAATTATAAATTTCGCTGTTTAAATCAGCCATAAATCAGCATAGAATATTGATGGAATAGTTTTAAATTGACAGTTTTTTTCAATTTAATTGACAAAATAATATGTTCATCTAAATTTACTTGCAAGCGTTTTATGAAATAAATGAAAAATATTTACAATTTTCTATAAGTTGTGAAAACCATTGACATCCAATCTACTTATTATCCATACAGCAAGCAATTATTTGGAACATTTGAAGCTATTTTTCAATAGAATATTAATAATTTTTATTA